>PKMM01022226.1:21112-145776 GCA_002933915.1 Eutrema heterophyllum
CTTCAGTGAGTATCGACCGACACTAGTTAGTATCGATCGATACTGAGGCCTCAAATCCGGTACTCAGCTGCACGAACTTCTGTTTTGCTCCAAAATGCTCCAAAATACTCCAGAAAGCTCCGATATCTCCAATAATGCTCCAAACGTGCTAAAACCTGTAAAAGACTCTAAAACACTACAAAATAGTAGAAAGACTCTATAAAACGGACCTATATCATGGCCTAAAAGGGGTAAAAACCATGATATATCAGTTTCACACAAGATCCAGGGCGATCCAGAAGGCGATCTACATATGGATCCGAAGCTCTTTGAGTCTAGTTTCCAGAACACCAAAGATCATTCCAAGACTCCACACCAATCGGACCAGAACGCCCCAACACCGAAGGCATATCGGCTGGACCCTCTTATAGCCGATAACACTAAGTGGCCACTCATCAAGCCCAAGTCCGTGGCCCACTTATCTATGGTCGTCTTCAACTCACCAGAGACGAATTAGGCCCAAGGAGGTCATTAGTTGGGTTTGTGGATCGTTTGTGTGCTCTTTTCCCACCCTTCGTTTTTGTCCCACTAGGTTTTGCGAAGATGGGTTTTTAACGAGGCCAAACGATTCGCAATATCATTGGCCCATCTAATGACTCTCTGCAAGCCCACTAGACCAAGCAGCAAGGCCTCTTATCCCTTAGTCTATTTTCATTTTTATTCTTGTACGAAGGCCCAATTGTTTAGGGTTTCTTCATTCCCTTAGACTCAACCACGGTTTAAATCTCCTTCCCACTCCTCAATGTGATTGCTTGAACAAATTCATTCTTTGGATTTTGTTCCCCTTTTCCGGGAAGAACTCCACTAGGTCTTTTGATCGCTTCCGCCGTTTGAGCTATTTGAGTGTCAAGTTTCTTCACATGAGTTTGAATGGCCTCGAATTTGCTGTTGAGATCCTGATACATTCCATCGACCTTGACGTTAATCTCATTAGCCATCTTCTGTTGATTAACCATCAATTGTTGCATCATCACCTCAAGTTTAGACTCTTGGTTGGGTTGAGGATTGTTGAATTGCTGTTTCTGCTGAAAACCGCCTTGGTTTTGGAAACTATTATGTCCTCGGTCTTGCCCGAACTGCTGTCTTGGCCGATAACCGCCTTGGTCAGGCACAAACTGTTTATGCTGAAAACCGCCTTGTGCATATGGTTTTCGTTCCTGATTTTGCACCGCTTGCTGACCTTGGAAACCCTTAGAGAATATGCTAATCTCCTGATTTGGAGCGGTCGGTTTTGGCTGAAAACTAGTTTGTTGCGGATAAACTTGGTCTTCCAGGTTTTCAACGTTGGTGCTTCTGTTTGAGAAATTGGGATGATTTCTGTAGTTCTGGTTGAAGCCTTTGTTGAAGAACCCGTGATTTTGTACGTAGTTCACCTCATCTTCGTACTCTTGTTGTTGCTCAGCACTCTCTTTGTAGAGGCCTTCTTCTCGAGTGTCTTCACAAGAGTTGACAGCTTTTTGATTTCCTTTAAGTAGTGCAGCAATGCCATTAACCTTTGCGAAAAGCTCATCCATCCTTTGTGTCTCAACACCGCTCACACGTCTTGATCTGTCATACTCGGGATTGCGATGACTTGAACTCGCAGAAAGATTTTCAATAAACTCATAAGCTTCCTCTTTGGTCTTCGTCATGAAGTTACCATTGCTGGCCGCATTTAGACAATTCTTGGAGTCCCAATCTACTCCATCGTAGAAGATGTTCAACACTTGCTCGTCGGAATAACCATGATGAGGGCATTCCCTTAGATATTATCTAAACCGCTCCCATGCTTCATTGAAGGGTTCACCGCTGTTTTGTTGAAATTGAGTGATCTTGATTATGAGAGAAGCGGTTTTGGATTTGGTGTAGAACTGATCCAAGAAGGCTGACCTGATTGCATCCCTAGAAGTCAAAGAACCCGGCTCTAGAGATTTGAGCCATCTCGCTGCTCGATCAGCTAAAGAGAAGGAGAAGAGCTTGCATTTCAAATAGTCTGTAGGGACTCCATTTGAGCTTGTAGTGCTGCAAATCTCTTCGAACATTTCAATGTGATCCATGGGATTCTCCGAAGCTTTCCCATAGAACAGATGTCTCTCGACAAGAGCAATGATCTGAGGTTTGATCTCGAAGTTCTGCCTCTGAATAGGCGGTTCTGTCTTGGTAAAATTGGTGAGGAGTGTCAATAGCCCCGATCGGTCTGCGTGGAGGCTGTCTTTGATTCAACTGGTGTTGAGCAGCAGCAGCTTGCCTCCGAGCTTCAGCTCGTCTATGGACATCAGCAGCAGCAGCTGCTTGGTTTGCATTGGCGTTTAGATCGCCATCGCCATCATGAGCAAGAGGAGGAGGGTTCAAGAGGTCCCCTTCCTCGCCATACTCGTGATGTTTGTCTCCATCAACAGGCAGATTTTGATCGTCCAGTAAGTTAGCCATTTCTCTTCTTTGCAATCTAGCTCTGTTGTTTTCTCGTTCCACTCTTGCCAAATCTTCGTTGTTCAACTCAAGCAGATTTTCAGATCCTTGGCTCCTGGTCATGTACCTGAGATGCACGGAAAAGAGCAATAATAAAACGAGTTAGTAACGACAAAAAGAAACTCTTAGTCTGAATTTTCATCCAAGACTCATAGGCAACAATTGGTCCCCGGCAACGGCGCCAAATTGATTTGAGTGGTTTCACCAAGTCAATTAATAACTAGAGTGCACACTATACCGCAATCATAACGGTTGTCGATTGTAGCACTTTAGGATCGAATCCACATAGATTAATGTTACGATTATGAGAATGCAGGATGAAATTAAAGCTAAGACGAATGACAGATTTTTGTTGGTTTTATAATTTCGAAACTAAGAACGACAACTAAAACGATGTAAATTCAGATAAAGAAAGCGTTAAGTCTCGGGTGACGTTGCGGGAAATCACGAATAACGGTTAATGCATCCTAAACAGGGGTTTGCATTAAGAATCGTCTAGAACTCAAACCTAATAATAGATTAACCTCCTCCCGGAGTATTAATCCCTATGCCTAAAACTATGAATACTAAATCCTGTTGAATTCAAAGGTTCCAAGCATGCTTTTCTAGTTCGATTTGATAAGTTCACAAGAACGCCTTAACATCAACTCTTGTTGGATAAGGACGCTTTGCTCATCTAGGATAATTCCGGCATCTAGACAAACACTCCCGTGCCCTAGATAACCTAAGATCATGAACTAAGTGATCAGTTTAATTCAAGTAATAAGAACACCCTAGACGAAAAATCCACCGAATAAATCCCTGTTTAATCTATCCTAAACCGTTAAATCATGAAATCCCTTAACACCCTTGGCTTAACTAAGAAACTACTCACTCATAATTGCAGAACAAATACAGAGAGATGATGAAGAACACATGATTAACAAAAACAGAAATAGAAGAGAGATTAAGAAAACTTCTCCAATATGTAGAATCAAAGGTTTGCTTTCCAAGCTTACAAATCACCAAGATCAAGAGGATAAGATACCCCTGAGATAAGATCTCTTACTTTCGAGTTTTGGGCGTCAAAGAGAAAGAAAAGTTTGGTGAAATAGTAAGAAACACGTTTTTTACACTATTAACAGAGGCTGGATCGATCGATCTAAGGAGGAGGATCGATCGATCCCATCTTTTTCAAAGATCGATCGATCTCAATCGGCGAGAGCTCAATCCAGAATTCGGCCGATTTTGTGGATCGATCGATCCAGTGAGGTGGATCGATCGATCCCATCTTTTTCTGCTCGGTTTTGCCGTTTTTCCGTTCTAGGCCTCCGGACTCCGTCCCGAAATGTTTTTAGACCTGAAATGACTCCTAAAAAACTAAAACACTCGGAAAAGACTCGATTATGTACAAAAAGCACGAGTTGGAAAACGTCAAAAACGCAGCACATCAAAGCCCAAGGCGTGGGTTTAGGAAACATAAACCCAAGAGTGCCAATCCATCCGCCAAGACAACCACAAAGGATTGGTGCCTTTGACAAACTGATAAGTAGCATTTTTCCTAAGAATCAATCCTAAATACGCATGTCATTGTAGTGTTTTAGGTGCCAATCCAATCGGGATTTAGTTTAATGCAATAAGAATGCAAGAAACTCTCTAAGTTAAGCAAATAAAGGGGGGTTTTGATTATCTAGCAACCTAATGATTCAAATTCAAGCAAAGAAAACAAGATAAGGCACTATACGAGATTAAATGCAATAATACAAGGCGAATTCAAGGATAAGGCAATTGATTTAAGGTGACTTCATAGCTAATTAATGATGTCCAATACTCAAAGAAGACTAATCCCTAGGCAAAGATCATTAATCTTAACTAATCCTCTCTCAATGCATTAATTACTTTGCTAATTACTAATCCAAGATCAAATTCTCATTTGTGAATCACTAATTAGCAAGCATTAAGTTTAAACATTCATGATCAACCAAATAAACACTCTAGACAACTATTCTCATAGGTTAGAAATGAATATCTCTTGAAAAGTTCATCAAGGCATTTCATCGAACACCTTGTGGGTGTGAAATGCCTTATGATCAAGATTGGCTTTCTCAAGCACAAACAAGCATTAAGATTGCTAATCAAGAAGGGATATCTAATAATCTAATCCTAGGCATCATTAGTCACCCATTGAATCACCCTAAATCTACCAAATCCTCAAATCCTAAGAGACTACTCACTTATCATGAAGAACACACCAAATCTCATGAAAGAGGTGTTGTTAATCATGATTAGAGAATAGAAAGATGAAAGATTAGAAGAGATTAAGAAACTAAACCTTAGATTGCATAAATAAAATCAAGATCTCTCTTACAAATTACTTAGAATACTTAAGGGAAGGTTTTTAGCATAAGAAAAGAGATTAACCAAGAAAATAGGGGTTTTGGGCTTAAATAGTGAAAGAAGACGAACCGGGTCGACCCGGGACAAACCCGGTACCGACCCGGTCGAAATGGGTCAAATCTGGTCTTGAGTGGCTTCACACCGAGGTCACACCTCGGTGTGCACGTCGGTATTGGACCTGGGCTTCAACTCCGGGCAAAACTCGTTTGGGCGGCAGACAGACATGGCTTTGCTAAATCTCATGTATCTTTTGAACCACAGCTCCAAACGAGGTGAAACTACCTTCAGATGACAACTAACTCAATTATCTAGAATATCTATGAAGACCGCCGAAGCTAATTCGGATTGGAGACCCTTATTTCGGGCCGATCTTTCAGACCTATCGGGTGAGCTCGGCTGGTTTGGGTGAAAAACTGTCCCGAGGTGGTGCACCGAGGTCTCACCTCGGTATTGCACATCGGTATTAAGGGAATTTTCTCCTGTTTCTACACCGAGGAGCAACACCGATGTGTGACCTCGGTGTAGTCCCCTGAAGCTTCGATACCGACCTCACATGTCGGTGTTGGGCGAAGCTGTCTCGGCAGGCGGATACGTCTTCAGTAAAACCTTGATAACTCCCTAACCAGATGTCCAAATGATCTGATTCAAACTCTTCTGTACAGCGAACTCACTCCTCTACAACTTCCATGAATGTCTTTGGAGCGGATTCAGATCGGAAGGCTTCCTTTCAGCCACATCTTTCCGGCGTCTCGGATGGACTTTGCACTCTACTTTGGTCCATTTCTCCAATTATGCCCAAATTGCCTCCAATCACCTAGAAAGTACTCCAAAACATACAAGAACTCACTAGACCTAATGCAAATGTCCTAATATCTAAATGAGACCTAAATGCAAGACAAAACCATGATTATGCATGTAAATGACACAAAACTCTAAGTAAAATGTATGGTAAAACATGCAATATATGAGTATATCAATTCCCCCAAACTTAAACATTTGCTTGTCCTCAAGCAAACAAGAGTAAGAAAAGGGAGAAGACTAAAAATGAGAGCTCAAATCCACAAGTGCCATGAAAAGAATCTAAGCCCAATGTCCAAGTTGCAAACTTCATGATGCGATCAAACAAACTTACTCAAAAATGACTAGCCATACTTATCCTTGCACGACTTACATTCGAACCTCAACCTACACAAACTTTCATATCCTCCAACCCCTTGACATTGATTAAGTGTAATAAGCATGAATCATGTTTATGCAAGATCAAATGAATTCGTTTGGCTAAGGGTTCGGTTATGAGATGAAGATGATCTCATTATCACGCATGGGTAATCAAATGCAAGGATCTCTCATGGAAAGAGCAAACTTTAGAAAAATGCTAAAGGTAAAAGACAACCTATGTATACAAGGGAGAATTCTCATCTTCCCAAATGCCTAGAGTGTCTCTAACCTAAACCTTTCTAACCCGTTGTGCCCCTATCCTAAGCTACCCTTTTCTTCTCAAGGCATTTTGCCTTCTCGAACCCAAACACGCTTGTCGTTCTTTTCACTTCATCTTCTTCTCACTCGGGGATTAGCTTCTTCTTCCTTGCTCTTTGTGGTTTGATGCTTCTTTTTTTCTAACCGTAGCTCTCCTTTTTTTTGTTCATTCTTGTTCACGCCTCTTGCACCTTTTTGATGCTTTTGCCTTTGGTTTTTCTCTTGTTCTTTGAACTTTTGAGGCTAATCTTATACTTAGAGCTATTCTTACGAATCTTTGCACCAACCAACCTATAGATCCAATCCCCTTTTCCCTTCTCCTTGTTTATCTTTTCCATTCCACAATACCATTCCAAACAAAACCGTTCACCAAATTTCCAAACCGTCCCCCATATCGAACCAAGAACCACCAACCTAGCTAGCCTACTCATAGAATAACCCCATGATGATGGAGCTAAATCTACATGAGAATTCCTCCTTGTCGCCCTAAACCTAACACTTTTTGCCAAGTTTGCTCGAAAGAAGGCCTTACCAATCACACACGAATATCAATGACTAGAAAGAATGTTGAGGTCAAGGTATGGGGAAACCATTCCAATGATGGGATATGGCTACTTGGATAAACAAGAGTGGTGAAAGGGAAAAGATTATCCAAGTATGTATGAAGTGATCCACGAATCCATCCAAAAATGCATAAACACAATAATTACAGGTCAAAATTAAGGTTATCACTTAGATGGGGTTGAATTCAAGTCAAGGTTTGCTTCAATCAAGGCAAGAACAATAAGACATGAGATCAAGGCATGGTTCGTTCTTAATTTCTACACAAGATCAAAGCATCAAGTAACTAGCAACAATGGCATTGGACTAAGCTCTTAATATGGTACTTTACAAGGAAAAATCTGTCATTGCTCCTAATGCTCATGCAAAGCTACCTTATATGCTATGCATCTAGACTCAATCCTATATGGAATTGACAAAAGTTCAAAAATTTTCAAATTTATTGAAAATGCATGATATGCATGAGACTCAAGATGCAAAAGGCAAAATAAGATCACAAAACACATGATTAGACTCCGGTCTCTCCCCCAAACTTAAATCACAACGTCTCAGTGTAAAAAAAGATCAAGAGAGAGACCCAAAACAAAAGATGAAATGCAAAGATTAAAAAGAAAAGAGCTACTTGATATATCATGGTTTTTACCCCTTTTAAGCCATGATATAAGTCCGTTTTATAGAGTCTTTCTACTATTTTGTAATGTTTTAGAGTCTTTTACAGGTTTTAGCACGTTTGGAGCATAATTGGAGATATTGGAGTTTTCTGGAGCATTTTGGAGCAAAGCAGAAGTTCGTGTAGCTGAGTACCCGATATGAAGCCTCAGTATCGATCGACACTATCCTAGTATCGGTCGATACTCACTGCAGCAAGACACGAATCGCGACTTTTATGAAGAGTTGAAGAATTGCAAAATTGCCCAGAAGACTTTATTATTTACAATTTAGCCCAAAACGTGTTTTAGGAGTTTAAGTTAGGTTTTTAAGCCACTTTGGCTATGACGCTTCATTCATGCTTGATTAAGCTTTATTCTACTCTAGTTTTTGTGAGTAGAATAAAGCTGAAACTCTGTTCATCCGAGAGAAGATTTCGAACCCTTTTGTTACTCTCTTCTATTTATTTGATTTGATGATCTATTAAATCATGTTGCTTGTTTCAATCTCCATGTCTGAGTAGATCCCTTGTTAGGTTCAGGGTTCTCATAAGGATTTTCTCTGAATGTTAAGTTAATTAGTTAATTAGGATTCACCATCTGAATTAGTTTTTCACCATAGGTTGTTCTCATAGCTAATTCTAGGTTGACGAATCTAGAACTTAGATCTTAAGATAATTGATTAGGCACGAGAGTGCGATTAATTATCTGACAGAACTTAGGGTGAGCAAAATAACTATTCGCAAAGAGATTTGGTTTAGTTGTTTTGTGAATAAATCAAACTTGAACTAAAAGTTGGTTTAGACTTTAGGATTCGCAAAGAGATTTGGATTTCTAGGATTTAGACTTAGATAGTTTTCGCAACGAGAGTTGGTTAGCTATACTTTAGTGATTTGAGCTCAAGAACCGTGCTAAATCTGAATCTTGTTAGTTAGTTTATCTACATTCATTGAATCCCTGAGAAATACCCTGAGCCTATCTTCTTTCCAAATGACTTACAACTTGTTTAATTTACGCACTCGCATTTAATTACATTGTTTGGTTTAGCTTAATTCGAGTCTATATAATCTATTGTGTGACTTTCTTGAGTCTTTGTGGTTCGACCCCTACATATAATACAACAACTGCTTTAGTACTTATAGGGTATTAATTTGAGCATATCAAATTTGGCGCCGTTGCCGGGGACTCAATTTTGCCATTAGATTTTAGCTAAGAATTTCGACTAAATCGTTGAGTATCGATCGACACCCTAGTGGTATCGGTCGATACCCGTCTCATTTTTCGGTTACTTACGCTCTTGATCTTTCGTGTTTCAGGTGTATGCCTACTCGAGAAACCAGAAGAAACAAGAGCACTCAACTAGTTAATCTTTCCAACGAGGAACTAGCACTTTTGGAACGCACAAAAAGGAAAGCAAAGAAGCCAGCAGAGATGAACAATCCAGTGATTTTGATTCGTGACGAGGCTGGTACTTTCAGAGACCGAGAGGGTCAATTGTGCAATGAGAGAGGGCAACGACTTGATGGAGAGGGAAACATCATTGTCCCTCCAGTTGTTGTTGATGAGATTGTCGCGCCAGACCGTGGTAGGACGATTGGTGAGTACAACATGCCAGATCAGTTCTATGCCAATCGATCAGCAATTCGCCCTCCTGCTTTTCAGAGAAACGATTTTGAGCTGAAACCTGCATACTTCACTCTTGTGGGTCAGCACCCTTTTCATGGTCTTTCTCATGAACACCCCATGGATCACATTGAGAGGTTTGAGGACTTGGTTACCAGCATTAAGTACAATGGAGTGTCCTATGATTTCCTTCTCTGTAAGCTCTTCCCATATTCTCTTGGTGGGGATGCAGCTTACTGGCTGAAGCAGTTGCCTCCTGGTTCACTGACTACTTGGGAGGAGACTAAGAACGCGTTCCTGAACAATTTTTATGATGATGCGAGATCCGAAGAGCTCAGGAACAAGATCTCCCAGTTCTCTCAGGGAACGACTTAGGCATTTAAGGCTGCTTGGATCAGATTCAGGTCATATTAGAGGGATTGTCCACACCATGGGTTCACTAAGGTTCAGTTGCTAGGTATTTTATTCAGAGGGATTGATTGGAGGTATCAGATGGCCTTGGATGCTGCGAGTAATGGGAACTTCAACACCAGATATCCTGAGGATGCTTATGTGCTGATTGAGAACTTGGCGTCTAGCAATAGCACCAAGAATGCAGATTTTGAGCGGAAGAGGCTGAATGGGAATTTGGATGGATCGCAGATAGCTGAGGTTCAAGCCAAGCTGGATTCAGTGCACAATCTCTTGATGGGTAAGACGAAGAAAGCTGTTCACTTTGCTGATGAGGATGAAGTGAAAGGTGTTAACTACATTGGTGGTGCTGGATTTTAAAGTCAAAGGTATCAATACCCACCTCACCCACCCAAAACTCTTGAAAGCAGGGTTGAATCTATGCTTGAACAGATTCTTGAGGGACAACAAAAGATGACAGTGGATTTTAATGGGAAGATGGATGCTATGTACACATACCTAAATGGAAAGATTGAAGCTCTTAGCATTCATCAGAAGAGGCTGGAAACTCAGGTCGCTCAGACTGCAGCAGCTGTCAAGAGGCAAGAAGGTTTTCTTCCAGGGAAAATAGTGAATCCAAGGGAATACGTCAATGCAATCACCTTAAGAAGTGATGAAGAGGTCGATCCAGGAGTGAAAATTGGCCTAACTGCAAAGAATCTCATCGATCTTGCTGAAGACGAAGACGATGAGGCTCTCGAAATCGCCCCAGTATCGATCGATACTACCCAGCATCGGTCGATACCCGTCCAAAGATCTGCCAAAGACGTTTCGAAACAACAAGCATCGACCGACACCAGCCAGTTTCGATAGACACCAGTGCATATACTTTCACATGACATCTCAAGCCCTCGTGTGTCGATCGATACCCACCCTGTATCGATCGACACTGACCCTGCAGTCGAGAAGACACCTGATGTGACGCTAGAGAGGGTCTACAAACCTAAGGTGCCATATCCTCGACCACCTAGACATCTCATGAAACCTATTACTGCGGAGAAGTTGCTCGCTTTTGAGAATATGGTCAGGAGGATTCCCTACACTATATCTTTTGAAGAAGCTTTTGAAAACCGTCATTTGGAGTGTTACTTCCGAAATTGCAGAGAAGCTGAGGAAGAGATCAAGGCACTCTTTATCAAAGCCAGAAGTACACCACCTCCGATGAAACAGCTGATTAAGAGGAAAGACCCATGAATATTCTCAGTTCCATGCTCTATCTCTCGAGTTAAATTCAAAGAGTCTATCGTTGACTCGGGGGCTAGCGTCAATGTCATGTCAAGGGCAATTGCAGAGAGATTGGAAGCTGATATTCGATCTCCCAAGACATCTCTCACATTCGCGAACTGTTCCACCTCACTTCCATACGGTACAATCCCTGATTTGATGGTTGAAGTAGGAGATTGTCTGGTTCCTACTGATTTTCAGGTTATGGAGATGAGTGCAAAATCTAGTACGCAGTTGATTCTTGGAAGACCGTTTATGGCTACGGTTGGTGCCATTATGGACACACCCAGCAAGAGAATCTCGTTCTCATACATTGACAAGGAGGTGTACTATAAAGCCATTCCTACTATAGGACCTACCACGCATGTCTCTTGCATCGCTGTTGTCACAGGAGAGACGTTGGTAGCTGATCCTTTGGAAGAACCTTATGACGTGCTAACTGTCATGGACATTCTAGATAATCCTTCTGTCATCACCAAGAAAGACGTCAAAACAGCTAAGGCAAAGAAGAAGGTAAAGAGCAAAGGAGTAAAAGGTGCTCCCTCTATGACTTTAATCCCTCAGAAGTGTGATGGGGACTTGATTGAGTACAAGGTGAAGTACAAAGGAACCTCAAAACCATTCTCCAAGGCTAGAGTCATTCTTACTCCGCAGCTGAAAGGGAAAGGAAAAGAGGTTATAGAGAGCTTGTTGAGTAGAACTCTGAGTCTGCAAGTGTCTAGTTGTAGAACTTGCATGGGAGTGAGTTCTCAACCTCGCTCTAACTAATCACCTGAGCAAAGTCAAGCTCGTGACGTTAAACAAGCGCTTGGTGGGAGGCAACCCACTGGTAAGTCTGTATATAAGTCTTTTGTTTTTGTTTTTGTTTTTTGTTTTGTGTCTTGTGTTTCATGTGCAGCACATTCAGAAGAGCGGTATCGATCGACACCCACCCGGTATCGATCGACACCATCCACACGACAAAGGAACTGGGTATTTCTTAAGGGACCGTGAGCAACGGATCGTTCGATGTCAAAATTGCATCGACCAATATCCCTTGTATCGATCGATTCCAACATGGTATCGGTCGATACCCGTCACCCAGGTACGCCTCCTTCAATTTTCACCACTCCACTAAGCTCTTCTGTTTTCTTTCACCGGCTCTGGGCTAGATAACACTGGGGACAGTGTTGTCCAAGTATGGGGGAGGTAGTTGATATATCATGGTTTTTACCCCTTTTAAGCCATGATATAGGTCTGTTTTATAGAGTCTTTCTACTATTTTGTAGTGTTTTAGAGTCTTTTACAGGTTTTAGCACGTTTGGAGCATATTTGGAGATATTGGAGCTTTTTGGAGCATTTTGGAGCAAAACAGAAGCTCGTGTAGCTGAGTACCCGATTTGGAGTCTCAGTATCGATCGACACTGCCTAGTATCGGTCGATACTCACTGCATCATGACGGGTCGCGACTTTTATGAAGAGTTGAAGAATTGCAAAAGTGCCCAGAAGACTTTATAATTTACAATTTAGCCCAAAACGTGTTTTAGGAGTTTTAATTAGGTTTTTAGCCACTTGGGCAAGGGGGATGGAAGAACACTTGATTTTTATTCTGAGTTTTGTGAGAGAGCTTTCGGAGGGAGACAAGTCTGAGACTCTGTTCGTCTGAGAGAAGATTTTGAACCCTTTTGTTACTCTACTCTTTATTATTTATCTGAGTATTTATTTCAGTCATGTTTATTGTCTTAATTATCATGTCTGAGTACTTCTCTTGTTAGGTTCAGGGTTCTCATAAGGGTTTTCTCTGAATGTTAGGTTAATTGAATAATTAGGATTCACTATCTAAATTAGTTCTTCGCCTTAGGTTGTTCTCAAAGCTAATTCTATACTGATCACATAGAACTTAGATCTTAGGATAATTGGTTAGGCACGAGAGTGCGATTAATTACCTGATAGAACCTAGAGTGAGCAAAATAACTATTCGCAAAGAGATTTGGTTTAGTTGTTTTGTGAACAAATCAAACTTGAACTAAAAGCTGGTCTAGACTTTAGGATTCGCAAAGAGATTTGGAATTCTAGGATTTAGACTTAGATAGTTTTTCGCAACGAGAGTTGGTTAGCTATACCGTAGTGATTTGAGTTCAAGAACCGCGCTAAATCTGAATCTTGTTAGTTAGTTATTCTACATTCATTGAATTCCTGAGAATAGCCCTGGATATATCTTTCCTCCATTTGACTTACAACCCATTTAAATTACGTACCGCTTTAATTTACATCTTTTTGGTTTAGCTTAACTCGAATCTAAACAATCTATTGCGTGAATTCTAGAGTTCTTGTGTTCGACCCCTAACTATACTGCAACACTGCTTTAGTACTTTTTAGGGTATTAATTTTTTGAGCATATCAAATTTGGCGCCGTTGCCGGGGACTCAATTTCGCCATTAGATTTTAGCTTAGAGTTTCGACTAAATCATCGAGTATCGATCGACACCATAGTAGTATCGGTCGATACCTGTCGCGTATTTCAGTTACTTACATTCTTGATTCTTTTGTGTTTCAGGTTGCATGCCTAATCGCGAAACCAGAAGAAACAAGAACACTCAGCTAGTTGATCTGTCAAACGAGGAACTAGCACGTTTGGAACGCACACTAAGAAGAGCAAAGAAGCCAGCAGAGATGAACAACAATCCAGTGGTTTTGATTCAGGATGAGGCTGGTGCTTTCAAAGACCAAGAGGGTCGACTGTGAAATGAGAGAGGGCAAAGACTTGACGGAGGTGGGAACGTTATTGCCCCTCCAGCTGTTGTGAATGCTGATAACGCTGCGGTTAAGCGTGGTAGAACAATTGGTGAATGCAACAGACCTGATCAATTCTACGCAAATCGATCAGCGATTCGTCCTCCTGCCTTTCAGAGGAATGATTTCAAGCTGAAGCCTGCCTACTACACTCTTGTAGGCCAGCACACTTTTCATGGTGTCTCTAATGAACACCCCATGGATCATATCGAGAAGTTCGAGGATTTGGTTTCTAGCATCAAATGCAATGGAGTGTCCTACGACTAATTGTTTTGTAAGCTTTTCCCATACTCTCTTGGTGGGGATGCTTCTTATTGGCTCAAGCAACTACCAGCTGGGTCATTGACTACGTGGGATGAGACTAAGACTGCTTTCCTGAACAACTTCTATGACGATGCAAGATCAGAAGAGTTTAGGAATAAGATTTCCCAGTTTTCTCAGGGAATGACTGAGGCTTTCAAGGCTGCGTAGGGGAGATTCAGATCGTATCAGAGGGATTGTCCACATCATGGGTACACTATGGTTTAGTTGCTGAGTTTATTTTTCAGAAGGATTGATTGGAGATACCAGATGGTGTTGGACTCTGCGAGCAATGGAAACTTCTTTACCAAATATCCAGATGATGCTTACCAGCTGATTGAGAATTTTGCGTCAAGCAATAGCACAAAGAGTGCTGACATGGAGCGTAAGAAGCTAGCTGGTGGTATGGAAGGTTCACAGATTGCTGAGGTGCATGCGACGCTGGATTCGGTGCATAATTTGCTGATGGGCAAGCAGCAGAAGGCTGTTCACTTTGCTGATGATGTCGAGGTTTTCAATGAGGATGAGGTAGAGGATGTTAACTACATTGGTGGTTCTGGTTTTCAAGGTCAGAGGAATCAATACAACAACCGAAATTTCAACAATAATTATTTTTCAGCAAGGAGGGTTCAAGTCTGAGGGCAATCAAGGTGGTTCTGGATCGAATCAGTTTAGCCAGAAACCTTTTCAGAGCAGTGGTTACACAAGGAACTATGGGAATTCATCATATCAACAGGTACCTGCCAAGAATTCTGAGAGTAAGATCGAAGCTATGCTTGAACAGCTGGTTCAAGGGCAGGATAAGATGACGGTGAGCTTCAACGGGAAGTTGGATGATCATTACACAACCTTGAATGGAAGGATCGAAGCGCTTAGCATGAGTCAGAAGAAGTTGGAAATTCAGGTTGCTCAAACTTCATAAGCTGTGAAAAGGCAAGAGGGTGTTCTTCCAGGCAGAGGAGAAAACCCAAGGAGGGAGCACATCAATGCAATCACTCTAGGGAGTGGAAAAGAGGTGAATGCAGGAGTTAAGGATGCATCACCTGCAGAGATTTTTGTCGATCTCAACAATGAGGATTCTGAAATCCCAGGGTATCGATCGATACAACCCAGTGTCGATCGACACCAGTTAAAATCTTGCAACGGGACAACTCCAAAGCCCCAGTGTCGATCGACATTCCCAAAGCATCGGTCGATACTGAGACTACGGCAGAGAAGACACCTGAGATTTCGAATGTGGTGCCTAAGGTACTTCCAGAACGAGTCTACATACCGAGGATACCTTATCCTAGAGCTGTTGGGAAGACTAAGAAGGAGGTGGAAGACTTTAGATGCAAGCAGATATTGGACAAGCTGATTGTCGAACTTCCTTTCCTCGATGCTATTAAGACTTCTCCAGCTTTCAGAAGATATGTCAAGAAGATGGTGTCTAGCAACGTGAACCTTGAAGAAGGATGTGTGATGCTTACTCAGGAGTGCAGTGCAATGTTAACCAACATAATCCCAAAGAAACTTCCAGATCCAGGGAGCTTTGTGTTGGCCTGTACGATATTCACCGAAAGGTTCGAGCGTTCTCAATGTGATCTTGGCTCAAGTGTGAACCTCATGCCGTATTCAGTTGCCAAGAGGATGGGTATAACAGATTTCACTCCCACCAGGATATCTTTGATACTTGCTGATCGCTCAGTGCGACTTCCAGAGGGGCTACTCGAAGATGTTCCTATTAAGATCGGGAATTGCTTGATCCTGACTGATTTCATTATCTTGGAGTACGATGCTGAGCCCAGAGATCCTCTTATCTTGGGTAGACCATTCCTTGCCACAACTGGTGCATTGATTGATTGCAGGAATGGGAAGATAGATCTCAACATAGGTGATTTGGTCATGACCTTTAACATGGAGAAGATGATGAAGAGACCGACTATCGATGGGCAGACTTTCTTTGTAGACACTTTCACGGATATTGCTGAAGAGTACTTCTTGGAGATGCATCCTGAGGATCCGTTGGAGAGGGCACTGGTTTGTTAAGTGAATCTGAGGTGTTCTTGAGTGAAGACGTTGCTAGTTATTCGAAGATGCTCGATACTGCACCATCAGTATCGATTGATACTCCCTTAGTATCGGTCGATACCCTACGGCCGAACAGAGAATTGGGCGAATGTTCTAAGCAAGCTGCTAAGCTTGGAGATTGGAGCGAGGAGAAAGCCCCTAAGGTGGAACTCAAGCCACTTCCAGCCAATTTGAGGTGTGTTTTTCTTGGTCCTAATTCCACATACCCCGTGATTATTAATGCTTCTTTGAACAACGCAGAGGTTACCTTACTGCTGAGCAAGCTACGCATGTATCGCAAAGCTCTTGGCTATTCTTTTGATGACATTTCAGGTATATCATCGGATCTGTGCATGCATAGGATTCATCTTGAGGACGAGTCCAAGGCTACAATTGAGCATCAGAGGAGGCTGAATCCAAATATGAAAGAAGTGGTTAAGAAGGAGGTTATGAAGCTCTTGGATGCAGGGGTTATCTACGCCATCTCATATAGTTCTTGGGTTAGTCCAGTGCACGTTGTTCATAAGAAAGGAGGCATAACTGTGGTGAAGAATGAGAAAGATGAGTTGGTTCCTACTAGGACTATCACTGGACATCGAATGTGTATTGACTACAGGAAGTTGAATGCGGCCACAAGGAAAGATCACTTCCCACTGCCTTTCATTGATCAGATGTTAGAGAGGTTGGCTAGTCATCCCTATTACTGTTTTCTCGATGGGTATTCAGGCTTTTTCCAGATTCCGATTCATCCAGATGATCAGGGGAAGACGACTTTTACATGTCCTTATGGCACATTCGCATACAGGAGAATGCCATTTGGATTATGTAATGCTCCAACTACTTTTCAGAGATGCATGATGTCTATCTTCACAGACATGATTGAGGATTTTATGGAGGTGTTCATGGATGATTTTTCAGTATATGGATCATCGTTCAAGGATTGTTTGGCTAACTTGCGCAAGGTGCTACAGAGGTGTGAAGAGAAACACTTAGTCCTTAATTGGGAAAAGTATCACTTTATGGTTCAAGATGGCATCGTTCTTGGGCACAAGGTTTCTGAAGCTGGGATCGAGGTTGATAAAGCTAAGATTCAGGTTATGACAGGTCTACCACCACCGACTTCTGTGAAAGACATTAGGAGTTTTCTGGGTCACGCTGGGTTTTACAGGAGATTTATTAAGGATTTCTCCAAGATTACCCGCCCACTCACCGCCCTATTATGCAAGGAAACTCCATTCGATTTCACACCAGAGTGTCTTGCAGCCTTTGAGGAGACCAGGAAGGCATTGGTGAGTGCTCCTATTGTGCAACCACCAGATTGGACTTTGCCTTTCGAGATTATGTGCGACGCCAGCGATTTTGCTGTGGGTTCATTTCTGGGTCAGAGGAAGGATAAGAAGCTGCATGTCATCCACTACGCCAGCAAGACATTGGACGATGCTTAGAGGAACTACAGCACAACAGAGAAGGAATTACTTGCGGTGGTTTTCTCTTTCGACAAATTTCGACCTTACTTGATTGGGAGCAAAGTAATCGTTCACATAGATCATGCTGCTCTCAAGTATTTGATGCAGAACAAGGATCTCAAGCCTTGTCTTTGTCGTTGGGTACTTTTGCTCCAAGGGTTTGATATTGAGATTAAGGACAAGAGGGGCGTAGAGAATGAGGTTGTTGATCATCTTTCGAGGATGAAGCTCGATACAATGTACCTATTGATGATCAACTGCCTGAGGAGTCCATTTACTACATTGAAACTGGTTTCCAAAGTGGCTTCACCAAAAATCAGCAATTCCCACGAATTGCTGGTTTCGGTATCGATCGACACTCACCCGGTGTCGGTCGATACCCGCCTGGATCTGAACCTGTTTTGACCGTGGAACACCTTGGTGCTTCTGAGGAGTATCTTGTTGCTGCAATGGATTCTGATCTACCATGGTATGCTCATATTGCCAACTTCCTCGCTGCCGATACAGAGCCAAAGCACCTACCGAAATATGCCAAGAAGAAATTTCTGCGTGACATAAGGAGATACTTTAGGGATGAGCCTTACTTGTATAAGCATTGCTCTGATGGTATCTACAGGCGATACATTGCTGAATCGAAGGTACCTGAGGTTTTATTTCACTGTCATGGTTCTGAGTACGCTGGACACTTTGCCACTTTCAAGACGGTGTCCAAAGTTCTTCAAGCAGGCTTCTGGTGGCCTACTATGTTTAAGGATGCTCATACCTTCATCTCGCAGTGTGATGTGTGTCAGAGGAGAGGGAAGATCAGTAAGAGGCATGAGATGCCACAGAATTTCATCCTTGAGGTTGAGATTTTTGATTGCTAGGGTATCGACTTTATGGGACCTTTTCCTTCGTCATACAAGAACCAGTACATTCTAATTGCAGTGGATTATGTCTCTAAGTGGGTGGAGGCAATTGCCAGTCCAACCAACGACTCTTCGGTGGTTCTTAAGCTGTTTAAGACCATCATCTTTCCGCGATTTGGAGTGTCTCGTATTGTTATAAGTGATGGTGGCAGTCACTTCATCAACAGGGTTTTCGAGAGGTTACTGAAGAAGCATGGTGTGAATCATCGTGTGGCTACTCCATATCACCCCCAGACCAATGGGAAAGTAGAGGTCTCCAACAGGCAAATCAAGGAGATTCTAGAAAAGATAGTGGGAACTTCTAAGAAGGATTGGTCTACAAAGCTGGACGATGCGCTGTGGGCTTACAGGACTGCTTATAAGACACCATTGGGCACTACACCTTTTCATTTGCTGTATGGGAAAGCATGTCACCTTCCCGTGGAGATCGAGCATAAGGCAGCATGGGCTACTAAGTTGCTGAATTTTGACATCAAGCCTGCTGCTGAGAAGCGATTGATCCAGCTGAATGAGCTGGATGAGATTAGGCATCATGCCTATGAGAACTCGAGGCTGTACAAGGAGAGGACTAAGGCATACCACGACAGGAAAATCCTCGACCGAATTTTTGAACCCAATGATCAGGTACTTCTGTATAACTCTCGTTTGCATTTGTTTCCTGGTAAATTGCGTTCTCGTTGGTCAGGTCCTTTCACTGTTAAGGAGGTTAGACCACATGGTGCGCTTGTCCTAACTAATCCCTCCGGCGAAGAGTTCACTGTCAATGGACAAAGGGTGAAACACTACATACGGAGAACTGAGATCCTAGATGGACACATGATGCCTCTGGATGATGCACCCGCTGCCTGAGTGGCAGTACAGTCAAGCTAATGACGTTAAACGAGCACTTGGTGGGAGGCAACCCACTGGTGAGTCTGTACATATCTTTCTCTTTTCATTTTCTTTTTTAGTTTTGTTTTGTTGTGTTACGTGAACCAGATTCGGACGAGCTGTATCGATCGACACCACCGAGTGTCGATCGACACACTCCTTATGCCAGAAAAACACCGACTTGCTACGAATATCGATCGACACTATCTAGTATCGGTCGATACCCGCCGCCCAAAACACCGACTTGCTACGGGTTTTTCCTTTTGCCTCACAACTCCCATCGACCGACACAAGCTCTTTTTCACCAAAAATCACCAAATCTTCGTTTCTCAACGCTTTTGAGTGATTTTTGTGCATATTCCGTGCGGTTTTTCGTGCTCAATCTCTTTCTCTCATTTATTCTAACGATCTACTAGGTATGTAACACGAATTTTCACCTTTTCAATCCATGCACCAAGTTTAGATTTTCAACTTTTAGGCTCTTAGAACTAGTGTTGTTGGATGATTATCACTTGATTATTGTGTTCTAGGCCTAGTCGAACCTTGCTTTACGCTTCATTACCCTTGGTTTGCAAATTTTGGAATTTTTGGATTGGTGTTCTTCGTGTCTGCTCGATACATGTTTGAGTATCGATCGATACCACCTTGGTATCGGTTGATGCTCACCATCTACCTTGTCCGAGATTGGTGTGTTTGAGAGAGATGTTGGATTTATGCTGTGTTTCGTGTTTGTTAATGATGCAGATGGCACCTAGGAAGAAGCCACGTACCGATGAAGTATCCAGCTCCCAACCACCTGAGAAGGAATATGCGTTGAACGCTCGCGTCGAGATCAAAGAAGATGGGGTTTGGATAGTGGGAACGGTTATCGCTTGTCGCACTGGGAACCGCTACAAGGTTCAGACACCAAATTCCACAGACTTCACTGTCATTTTCGGTAGACACTTGCGAGACGCACCACCCGAGGTACCTGTGCCTTTTTCACCGTTGCCTCCTTGCACGACTATTCGCTTTCCTTGGCCTAAGATCAGCGAGAAGGCCAGGATCCGCTTGAGAGATGATTCCGAGGGCTCCGATAAGAAGATTACAGAGAGTCGGGCTTGCACGCACATGCCTATTTCAGAGGAGTGGGATGACTACGACTCGATCTTCTACAATGCCTGGCAGGAGGTTGATGTGCGCCCCACTCGATTTGTGGACACACACACTATGAGACAGCTTGGCTTTGACAGAGAGCTTGATGGTTTGATCAGGAAGATTGGACTGGGGACGATGCCTACGCGGCAATATGACTTATACCCCGACTTAGTCTGCCAGTTCCTCGCGTCTGTCCGCGTCTACTACATTGTTGAGCCTCCAGTGACTGCACAGCAGGATATGCTGACGTTCCTGATTCGCGGTGTGCGCTACATGATTTCTTTCCAGGAGCTCTGCGACATATATGGGTTTACCAGATATTTTTTCGAGGTGCGAGCTTCCTCGCAAGTTCTTGGATATTGAGGCATTCTGGTCTCATTTCGGGCACGGGGTCTACGACTGCAAGACCACCACACAGATGGATGTGCGCCATCCTGTCCTGTGCTGTCTTGTTAGGATCTTGAGCAACACCTTGTTGTGCAAGATGGAGCCTAACAAGATGAGGGTGACTGAGCTGATTGTGCTGTCCATTGGGATCGGGGACATTATTGATGATGAGGCGTATGAGTGGCCTGAGATGGACCTCGCGGTCAACTTAGATGCTTTCTTTGCACACCACTTGGACTCGCTGAAGGTGAAGCCTTTTACCGGACGCGCCAAGTCTTTTAGGACTGTAGGTCGCCTGAAGACCGAGACGGTGGGCAGTCTCCTCACTCCCATCTTTATGCACCTTGGGATCAGTACTACTAGCTGCTCGATAGTGACATCCCGCGAGCTTATGGACCTAGCGCACCTGGAACACCTGCGCTGGCTGAAGCCTGATAGGCGTTGGGTTTTCAGCACTTATACTGGGGACTATCTGGTTCAGCTCCCCAACACAGATCTCATAGACATTGGCGGTGATCCTGCTCAGCTACTCTTCGCCCCTGATACTGCTGATATGGAGCCTGCGCCAGTCACTCGACGTCGAGGCTCCGCTACTCGAACCAGTCCGCCTGCTTCTGGCCCTGCTGGGGGTCGATCACGCGCGCGCCACGCACTTGCTCCTACACCTACTTATCATGCGCTCCCTGCGATGGAGGTGGACCCGTTTCAGCGCTACGTTGTCGAGAGTCTTCAGACGATCTGGAGTGCTATGTCTCGATGCAGCTGCATGATGTCACAGCGTCCCATCTCACCACGCTCACCACATCAGACTGGCCCATCTGGCACTGCTGGCGATGACTCTGACGCCACTGAGGAGGATTAGTCCTCTGTTTATCTGGTTTCACGTTTGTTTTTCTTTTTCCTTTTTTGTTTCTTTTCGTTTGAACTTTTGTTATTTTGGGTCTTATGTTAGCATTTTTATCATTGTGTACTTTGTGGAACTTATGCTTCTATGATTTTTGTTGCTTTTGACTTGTGTTTGAGTGATCTAACTGTGCTAACCATAACACACTTGGATCGTTTGACACACTTTTTGGGCACCATTATCGCTGTCAAGAGGAATTCTGTCGACCACCTACTGGTATCGATCGATACCAGTCTATTGCCGGTCGACACTCATCACCATCTCGGGTAACCTCTTTGATTTTCACATTCCACTTGGTTCATTTGATTTCTTTCACCAAACTCTGGCTTGATAATAATGGGGACAGTGTTGTTTAAGTCTGGGGGAGGTAGTCGGTGACATTGTGTTTTTTTTTCTTAGAGTTAGTTGTTTTTGTGTCAAATTTGTTTTTTTGAGTCAAAATTCGGTTGGAGATTATGATCTTGTTCTTGAATCTATTGCTTTGATTTCGCTTTTGAGTGACCAGTGTTACAGAATCAGTTCTAGATCGACTAATGAAAAATCCAAATGCTGACCAGTTAACTAGAAGACACACATGTTTCCAGCAGAGTTCCTTTAAAGCCTGAGCCAAATGTTTGCACTTCATCAACGTGGTTAGTATCCATAGAGCTTGATTCCTCATTCATATATGACAAAGGAACCCATGTGTTTAAAAGTGATAGTATCTCTCTCCCCTGTTATAAGTTAATAAATAAGAGCATAAAAGATGAAATGATTTTCTTCTGAGTAGAGGGTTATGAATGTTTCCATCGATCCCATTATTCTACTTGGTGAGGAATGATCACACAGAGGATTGGAAGCGAGGCTAGGATTTTCCTATGATGCCATTATTCGCCTACACCCTTTGATACATTGAGAGGGAAGAACCGGGGATTCGGTGGCAAACACCATCAATACTCGCGTCTCATACCTTGATGTGTATATGCGAATCAAAAAGAAAAAGAAGAAAAAAATAAAATAAAGAAAGAACATAATAAGAAATAAGTCTGGGGAAGAGAAAGTGATACAAAAAGTGTGAAATTGAGTGGTTCCTTGTCATGATATTGTATGGGAAAGAATCTAGAAGGTTCTTGGTATTAATAATAGCGATGAAACTGGCGATGAAGGGTTTAATTGAACAATGCTGCGAGATAATGTGTGTAGTCTGGGGAAGCTGCGAATGCCTAAGGAGAAGTACATGGTGGTTAGTCTTGGAACTGATTAGATGACATTTGGGTGCTTGGGAAAAGAGTCATTGCAGTGTTTCATGAACAAGTGAGTCTCCGTGTTTTCAAACCTCTTTCTCTGGTTTAGTCTTCTATTTGCTTGAGGGCAAGGAAAAGCTAAGTCTGGGGGAGTTGATATATCATGGTTTTTACCCCTTTTAAGCCATGATATAGGTCAGTTTTATAGAGTCTTTCTACTATTTTGTAGTGTGTTAGAGTCTTTTACAAGTTTTAGCACGTTTGAAACATATTTGGAGATATTGGAGCTTTTTTGGAGCATTTTGGAGCAAAACAGAAACTCGTGTAGCTGAGTACCCGCTTTAATTTACATCTTTTTGGTTCTCGAATCTAAACAATCTATTGCGTGAATTCTGGAGTTCTTGTGTTCGACCACTAACTATACTGCAACACTGCTTTAGTACTTTTTAGGGTATTAATTTGAGCGTATCAGTAGTCGCTGACATTGTGTTTGTTTTTCTTAGAGTCAGTTGTTTTTGAGTCATTTGTCGTTTTATTGAGTCAAAATTTGTTGGAGACTATGATCGTATTCTTGACTCTTTTGTTCTGACTTTGCTTCTAAGTGACCATTGTTACAGAATCAGTTACAGATCGACTAATGAAAAATCCAAAGGCTGACTGATATGCTCAAATTAATACCCTAAAAGTACTAAAACAGTTGTTGTAGTATAAGTAGGGGTCGAACACAAGAACTCCAGATCTCGCACAATAGATTATATAGATTCGAATTAAGCTAAACTAAACAGATGTAATTGAAAGCAATGCGTAAATTAAAAGTGTTGTAAGTCGATTGGGAAAAAAGATAGGCTCATGGTATTTCTCAGGAATTCAATGAATGTAGATGAACTAACTAACTGGATTCAGATTTAGCGCGGTTCTTGAACTCAAATCACTAAGGTATAGCTAACCAACTCTTGTTGCGAAAACTATCTAAGTCTAAATCCTAGAATTCCAAATCTCTTTGCGAATCCTAAAGTCTAAACCAGCTTTTAGTTCAGGTTTGATTTGTTCACAAAACAACTGAACCAAATCTCTTTGCGAATAGTTGTTTTGCTCACCCTAAGTTCTATCAG
This sequence comes from Eutrema heterophyllum, assembly GCA_002933915.1. Classification (NCBI taxonomy): domain Eukaryota; kingdom Viridiplantae; phylum Streptophyta; class Magnoliopsida; order Brassicales; family Brassicaceae; genus Eutrema; species Eutrema heterophyllum. The sequence goes on from PKMM01022226.1 coordinate 45,085, forward strand.
GTAATTAATCGCACTCTCGTGCCTAACCAATGATCCTAAGATCTAAGTTCTAGGTGATCAGGCTAGAATTAGCTTTGGGAACAACCTAAGGCGAAGAACTAATTTCAGATGGTGAATCATAATTATTCAATTAACCTAACATTCAGAGAAAACCCTTATGAGAACCCTGAACCTAACAAGAGAACTACTCAGACATGGCGATTGAAATAATAAACATGACTGAAATAATAATTAGATAAATAATGAAAAGTAGAGTAACAAGAGGGTTCGAAATCTTCTCTCGGATGAACAGAGTCTCAAACTTGTCTCCCTCAGAAAGCTCTCTCACCAAAAACTCAGAAATCTATCCAACGTAAATTAGAACACATAATAGCCAGAGTGGCTTAAAAACCTAACTTGAACTCATAAAACACGTTTTGGGCTAAATTGTAAATAATAAAGTCTTCTGGGCAATTTTGCAATTCTTCAACTCTTCATTAAAGTCGCGCTTCGTGTTTTGCTCCAAAATGCACCAAAATGCTCCAATATCTCCAATTATGCTCCAAACGTGCTAAAACCTGTAAAAGACTCTAAAACACTACAAAATAGTAGAAAGACTCTATAAAACAGACATATATCATGGTTTAAAAAGGGGTAAAAACCATGATATATCAACTCCCCCAGACTTAGCCTTTGCTTGCTGATAACGGGATATTGTCGTGTTCAATTTCCCAAGTGTACTCATGTCATTGTAGCACTTGAGATGTCAATCCATAATGGGTTAAGATTAAAAACTAAGAATACATAAAACTTCTTAATCTAAGCAATTCGAGGAGAGGTTTTCTAGCAACTTAAAAGAGATTGAAAGCAAACTATATTTAACCAACGCGAATAAGGAATTCTTAAACGAGAGTGCAATTTACGGTTTAAAGACAGTACTAAAGACGAATCCAAAGGTGAAGTATGCGATTGTTGGTAACTTTAGAGGTTCACAATGATGCCAATATACTCGAGTAATGCTAATCCTTAGGCTACAATCATCAAACAAGACTAACCCAATCCCTTGGAATTAGTCACTTTGAAAACTACCAAATCAAGAACAAATTCCCATTTGTGATTTAATAATTTCCAAGCATTAGAAACAAGATCATTTAGTCAATTAACACCTTAGACAACTATTTCCATATGCTAAGAATGTATAATCCCTTGATTAGTTCATAGGGGAATTTCATCGAACACCTTCCGGACGTGAAATTCCCTATGATCTAAACCAACTAGATCACGGTCGATTTAGCATTAAGAACACTAAGCAAGGAAGGATTAATGATAATATAGGCCTTAACATCATTGATTCACACTAAAATTTCCTAAATCTACTTCACCCTAGGATTCTAGAATTCTACTCACAATCCATGTTTATCTCCACAAATCCCATAAAGAAAGTATTTAGATTCATGGAAGAAGATAAGAAGATAGATATAAGATAGAATTGAACAAGAACTTGCATAAATCGCTCAAAAATCTCTTACAATTACCCCCTCCCTCTCTAGGGTCGAGTTTTACAAAGTTAAAAACAAGATAAGTGCATCATTAGGTCTCTAATAATTTATACAAAGTTTTGTCGCAGGAGTCACATCGGTGTGCATCTGACCGATGCAGCACACCGATGTGAAGCAGCTGAAATGTCCGGAGGAGCCGCGTCGGTGTGCTGTTGACCGATGCATGACACCGACGTGAGTTAGCCGAGTTGTCCGGCAAGATCGCATCGGTGTACATCACACCGATGTGGCACCCCGAGGATTCTCCTGTCTCTTCTTCTCTACTGGCGTTGGTGTGCATCACACCGATGCAGCACTCCGAGATGAATTCTGTTTTTCAACAGAAGTCATTTCGGTGTGCATCACACCGATGCATCACATCGAAATGGCTTCTGTTTTCCTCTTCCCTTTGTATTTCTCTTCCTTTGGCGATTTTCTTTGCTCTTGATCCACATGCCATCATCTCCAAGCTCCTCAATGCTTCCATAAGCACCTAGAAACACTCTAAACAATGCAAGACGCACTAGGACTTGTTCTAAACTGACTAATGTCTCCAAGTTGATGGAATGTTAAGGAAAAGCTACAAAATTGCATGTAAAAGACATAAAAGCCAAATGAAATGTGCGTTAAAAAGAGTTAAAATATGCAACTATCAACTCCCCCGAACTTGCCTTTTGCTTGCCCTCAAGCAAACAGAGTAAACAAGTCTGAGAAGAGGTTTGAAGGCGGGAGCTCAAATCAAAAGAAGCTAGCAAAACATTCACCATGATGTCCTTAGAAAATGATAACATATTGCAAAAACAAATTTCCTAATCCACTCTAACTTCTCTAGGCTTATCCCAACTCCAAATTTTATTCTCTACACCCAAAGTCGAGCATCTGATTACCATCATATCAACCAACTCTCACATTCAATTATTCCTTTTAAAGCGCGGTCTCACAAATGGGCAAGTGATCTATAGACCAATCGGTTGAACGAGAGAAAGATTTATCAACATGCACAAGAGATCAATTTGGTGGTTAACTCTACAAAAATGGAGTACAAACACTTCGCAAAAGCAAGGAAGATCGGAACAATTAACACATACAAAGTATTCACTTCCATTGTTCTACCCTTCCCTAAGCTTTGAGTATCTAATTCATTATCTCTACCCAAGTGTTTCCCTCTTCTTCTACCAAGTCAAACCTCTACCCTTTTGATCATTCTCTTTTCAAATTATTCCTTAGAAAAATCTTTTCGCTCTTTCGATTCTTTTTCTTTTCTTTCTTCACTACTCCTTTCCCTTTCTTTTTGATTTATCCCTTCTTTCTTTCACTTCTAGGGGGAGTTTCTTTTTCTTATCAAGCTAGAATCGAAAATTTCTTATGCTTATTTTTCTAGGAACCAAATTTCTCAAATTATGATCTTTCTTTTCTTTCATTCTTTCTCATTCCCTAAACACCAATAACTCTTAACACCATTCTCAATCCCTAATCACTAGCCAATTTCCCAAAAACAACAAACCTAGCTAATGGAAGCTATCCTTTGTCGTTCTCGATACTTACGAGATTTTACAAGTGTAGTACTATGAAGAAAAAGGGCCTCACTCACAAAATCATCAAGGGCGGAATGAAATGGTTGGGTTCAAAGGTGGGGAAACCATTTATAAGTGAAAATGGCCACCCAAGTCACCAAGAGTGGTAAAGATAAATGTAAAGATGACTTGGATGTTTTAAGGTGACCATGGTTAAGCATACACAAGCCCATAAGTGAGAGAATTAAATTCAATTAAGTCCAATAGTCTAGGAGTTGGTTTCAATTTAAGCAAACATCGGCAAGACAATAAATTTCGAGTGGAGAGTTCAAAGCACGAAGTTTCTCAAGTTTTTCAAGACATGTTCAAGCAATATGGTATGATTAACAAGGGCATCACATTGAATGAAATGCTAAGCTTTTATTTCTATCATTGCTCCCTATGCATATGCCATGCATTCCTAAATGTTTCTAGACTCGATCCTAAAAATAAGAAAGAAGAATGCAATGTAAAGACTATATGGCTTTTGTATTTTTCAAATTTTTCTGATTTTTTTTTTTTTTTTTTTTTTTAGTTTTTTCTATGCAATATATGGATGCATGAGACTCAATAAAAATAAAACAAAATAAAACACATGATTAGCGACGGGTACCTCCCCCGAACTTACTTAACACCGTCTCGGTGTATAAGAAAATCCGTAGAAAGTACCGAAAAATGTGAAACTAAGAAAAATGCAAACATAAAAAAAAAATAAAAATTTACAAAAACAGAGTGTTACCTTTTAGAATTCGACCGAGGAGGATGTGTCCATTGAGTAGGACATGTTGCTCGAACATGGCGTTGGTGATCGCACCGCTCTCCTCTTTCTTCTACGTCGCTCATGGGAAGAAGTGCGTGGTTCCTCGTCATTGATTTGGGTCTCCGTGTTTCCATGGAAAGAGTGGCGCCTTTCGACGTTCATGTCGCTTTCACCGGTTCCTTCGTTTTCAATTCGCACCTCATGACCGTGAGACGAGCTCGCTCCAGTAACCTTTGCCGTTAGCTGCTTGATTTGTTTCTTCATATCTTTGGCTTGGCTTTTCATTCCCTTGACCGTCTTCACCAACTTCCGTATGGCCTTATCTTGCCATTTGTTCCACCGTTGAAGGAGTTTGATTTGTTGATGCGCTTGGCGTGAAGCTGTGTCGATGATGGGTTCACTGTACGGTTGGAAGTAATAGCGCTCACTTCCATAAATGGGGCTCGTTGTGCTTTGAAGTTCCTCTTCAGCATCAGCATTAGTCGAGTCTTCATTTGTACGCGCGGAGGATCTTGTTCTACGTGTCCCCGGTTTGCGAATTCCTTCAAGCGTTGGGTGAATAGCGGGGTTATAAAGCTGTTCGCTGGTCGGGGAGAATGCGATGTTGCTCCGTTCACTAATCGTGGTGAGAGCTTGATTCGGTAGCATAACCTTCACCACATCCTTTATGTCGAGCTCGAACCTGTAGGCATAAGAACTCCCAATCTTTCCGCCTAGAAAATGTGCTTTGCTGAGGTAGAACGCGTCTATACGTTCTATTCCAGCTGTTAACCCAACTTTGCTCCCTTCTTTGACCAATCCCGCATTGATTCCACAAGCTTCTAATATAGGAGTGATGATCCCGCCTATGCTCAATTGTGGGGTCTTGTCCGACGTCGTCCACACCCAATCTTTGTAGTGAAGGAGGCACCAGACAAGGACCGAGGCTACGTTAGGCCGGTAAGACTCTCCTCTGACTGCAGTTCCATTCGAGAAAGTGACAAGAAGTGGTACTAACCCGATGTCGAGCAATCCCAGCTCATCTTCGAGAACCATGCCCGTTTCGCGCCTAGCAAAGAATGTATGAGCAAGCATCTTGTGTGCATAGCGAAGGGCGGGATGACGAATGAGAGCTCCTTTCGATTCTCCTGGTTTGAAAGCACCACTCCCCGGGAAACCAAATAGTGCACCCAATTCACGGAATGTCATCTTGTAGTGCGTGCGATTAACCCGGAATTCGATTAACCCGTGGTTTTCGTTATCGAGGGGCTTCCCGAACTTGTAGAAGGTGGCGGACAAGGAAGCCAAAAACTGGCATGTGGCGATCTGGTAGGCGGGGAACGCCATGTCGAAGAACTTCTCGAGACCCATGTTCCTGCAGAGGAGTCTAATATCGTCTTGGATTCCGAGTTCTCCGAGTAGGACATGGTCCGGGTACTTAGTCGCCTTGAAACCAATTCCCATAAGCTTCTTGTAAAGCTCTGAATATGTTGGCGGTTTTTCTTTTGGTTTAGGGGCTTTCTTCTTTCGAATCTCAGGCCGGTCACTTCCACTTCCGCTCCCGCTTTTATTTGCAACAACTTCTTTTTGCGATGCGACCTTCTTTCCTTTAGCTTTCTCCGCTTGAGCCCTTGAGGTAGTTCCTTTTCTAGGAGCATGTGCTGGTTGTTCGAGGTTTTGTTGAGCACCGGTGCGAGTCATTGTGCCTTTTAGGAGAGAAAGAAATCACAATTAGGCAAAGTTTGCAAAAATTTTAATAAAATTTTGAACACATTGATGACCAATTTCACAAATTTGCCAATGTGACATGCTAAATCCTTATGACATCTTTCTAGAATATCTAAAGCAGGCAATTGGTAATGAGAACCCCAACAATCAAGCAATTTCCTCGAAAATTTTGGATTTTCGTCATTATTCACTCTCAAGAACACTAGGTATCAAAATTTCAAATTTTCACCATGAATCTTCCAAATTTGCTCCCGAAATCGACAGCCCACACAACAAGCAGTCAAACCAAAACATTCTCACCTAAAATCGAGTCTCACTCAAGCAGTTTTAACAATTTCAAATTTTGTGTAAAACATAGGTTTGCCATGGGTAAGAGAGAGCATACCTTGTTGATGAATGGGGGTCGAAATCGATATGAGGATGATGAATAACTCAAGAAATCGAGTACAAGGGTTTTGGAATCACGAAAATCGGTTGAGAATTTAGAGAAGACTCAAAAAAAATTTAGAGGAAAAATCGCAACTGAGGAGAAAGGAGAAGAGGGTTTTCGCGACAAAGGAGAAAGAAGAAGGAGATTTGGATTGGTCAAAGGGGTCAAACCCGGTTTGGATCGGTCAAAAATCGTGTTAAACCGGTCAAAATCGAGTAAACCGGACCATTCCAGACCGAGTCAACGCGCAGAGAGAGTTGACTTACCTGGGCCGAATCACATCAGTATGCGGTAGACCGACGCGGGACACCGAGGATTCTCCTGTCTGATTTCTGGGAAGTCACGTCGGTGTGCGGTTGACCGACGCATCACCCCGAAATGACTTTTGTTTTTAAACAGAAGTCATTTCGGTATACATCAGCCCGATGCACCATACCGACGTGGATTGAATGTTTTTCTCCGGCGAAATCACATCGGTATGATTTATACCGATGCATCAGACCGAGGATTCTCCTGCTGGATTTCGTGGAGTTGACATCGGGGTGCGTTTGACCGACGCATCACCCCGAAATACCTTCTGTTTTTCAACAGAAGTCATTTCGGTATGCATCACACCGATGCACCACACCGAAATGGCTTCTGTTGTTTTCTTGGAATCATTTTCTTCCTCCTTGATCCAAATTGAACCCTCAAAACCTGAAAGCATGAAACAAAAACATAAAAAGAACTAGAACGAAATTAAGGACAAATATTTACAAGGATAAACATGGGATTGCCTCCCAAGTGCGCTTGTTTATCGTCGCTAAGCTTGACGTGTGGTACCTTTTTAGACGGGCGATGGGCTCGAGAGAGGAACGGAGATCCCCTCTTCCATGAATTCGGATGCTGAATACGGTTTGAGTCTGTGCCCATTAACCGTGAATTCCCCACCGTTGTTGTTCCATAGCGTCACCGCGCCATAAGGCTGTATCTCCTTGACCTTGAACGGTCCCGACCATCTCGATTTTAGTTTCCCGGGAAACAGCTTCAACCGGGAGTTGTAGAGTAGAACTTGGTCTCCAACTTTGAAACCTTTCTTGATAATCTTCTTGCCATGGAACGCCTTAGTTCGTTCCTTATAGATCTTTGAGCTGTCATAGGCATCAAGACGAATTTCATCTAGCTCATGTAGTTAGATAAGACGTCTTTCCGAAGCCGTCTTAATGTCGAAGTTCAGCAACCTGACCGCCCACAATGCTTTGTACTCTAACTCAACAGGCAAATGACATGACTTTCCATAGAGTAAGTTGAAAGGCGTAGTACCAATGGGAGTCTTAAATGCGGAGCGTCGTCTAGCTTCTTGGACCAATCCTTCCTCGAACTACTCACGGTTTTCTCCAATATTGCCTTGATTTGGCGGTTTGAGACCTCTACTTGCCCGCTTGTTTGAGGATGATAAGGCGTGGCAACTTTGTGTTTGACTCCATGCTTCTTAAGCAAGCTCTCAAACACCTTATTGATGAAATGGCTTCCCCCATCGCCTACACCACTCTAGGTACCCCAAACCTTGGGAAAATGATTGATTTAAAAAGTTTTAGAACCACCTTTGCATCGTTCGTCGGGCTAGCAATCGCCTCAACCCACTTGGAGACATAGTCAACCGCTACCAAGATGTATTGGTTGCCATAAGAAGAGGGGAATGGTCCCATGAAGTCAATTCCCCATACATCGAACACTTCGACTTCTAAGATGGGGTTTTGGGGCATCTCATCCATTCTACTTATGTTCCCCTTCCGTTGCCAAGCATCGCATGATGATACGTAGGTGTGAGCGTCTTTGAACAAGCTTGGCCACCATAACCCGGATTGGAGCACCTTTCTTGCGGTTTTGAAGGAAGCGAAGTGTCCTCCATAAACCGAGCCATGACAGTGATATAGCACTCCATTCACTTCTTCTTCCGGAATGCATCTCCGGTAGAGACTGTCCGAGCATCTCTTGTAGAGATAAGGCTCGTCCCAATAGAAATGAGTTACATCTCTAAAGAACTTCTTCTTGTTGTAGTTGTCCAAGTTTGGTGGTTCCTTCCCACAAGCTAAATAGTTCACAAAATCAGCATACCACGGCAAACCGAAAGATCACTCAAACCCTTGAATTCCTCTAGCTTCAAACCCGCATGATAGCTTTTCTTCAACATCCCAACAATCATGAGATGTTCCTAGGGAAGAGAGTCACTGATGGGAATTGTTTCCTCAACTCTCAATCTCGACAAGTGGTCCGCGACTCCATTTTCAATACCCTTCTTGTCTTTAATCTCCATGTCGAATTCTTGAAGAAGGAGGATCCACCTTAGAAGCCTTGGCTTGGCATCTTTCTTTGCTATCAAGTGTCTCATGGCGGCCTGATCTGTGTACACCACGATCTTTGATCCCACCAAATAGGAGCGAAACTTTTCAAAAGCAAAAACCACCGATAAGGTTCTACTAGCATAGTAGATGACATGAATCTTCTTGTCCTTCTTTTGGCCCAAAACCACACCAACTGCATAGTCGCTAGCATCACACATGATTTCGAACGGAAGGTCCCAATCTGGTGCTTGCACAATTGGAGCACTCACGAGAGCTTTCTTGATTTCTAAAAACGCTTCAAGGCATTCTCCATCGAAATCAAACTCTGTTTCCTTGCAAAGAAGCCTTGTGAGAGGTCTTGCTATCCTCGAGAAGTCTTTGATGAACCGTCTATAGAACCCAGCATAACCCAAAAAGCTTCGAATGCCTTTCACCGTGGTTGGCGGTTCCAATCCTATCATCACTTCGATCTTTGCTTTGTCCACCTCGATCCCTTTTTCCGAGATTTTATGCCCGAGGACGATGCCTTCGCGCACCATGAAATGGCACTTCTCCCAATTCAAGACGAGATTTGCTTCCTCGCACCTAGTGAGTACCTTGCAAAGATTTGACAAACAAGAAGCAAACGAGGCGCCATACACAGAAAATCATCCATAAACACCTCAACCATATCTTCGATTAAATCCGAGAAGATCGACATCATGCACCTTTGAAAGGTTGCTGGTGCATTACAAAGCCCAAATTGCATCCTTCGATAAGCAAAGGTACCATAAGGACATGTAAATGTCGTTTTCTCTTGATCATTAGGGTGAATCGGGATTTGAAAGAATCCCGAGTACCCATCTAGAAAGCAATAATATGGATGGTTTGCTAGTCTTTCAAGCATTTGATCAATGAAGGGTAGAGGGAAATGATATTTTCTAGTGGCGGAGTTAAGTTTCCGGTAATCAATACACACTCTATGGCCGGTTATAGTTCTAGTTGGAATCAATTCATCTTTATCATTTATTATAACCGTTATCCCACCCTTTTTGGGAACCACATGAACCGGTGATACCCATGTACTATCCGAAATGGGATAAATTATCCCCGTATCTAGAAGTTTAAGAATCTCCTTCTTAACCACTTCTTTCAAAATTCGGGTTTAACCGTCTTTGATGTTCAATAGAGCTCATGGACTCATCTTCTAGATGGATTCGATGTGTACATAGAGAAGAGGAAATGCATTTAATATCACCCAAAGAGTAGCCAATTGCTCTCCGAAATTTCCTCAATTCTCTCAAAAGGGTGGACAACTCATTTTCATCTAAACTCTCATTCACTATGACCGGGTAAGACTCATTTGGACCTAAGAACGCATACCTTAGCCTAATTGGGAGTGGTTTGAGGTCCACCTTTGGGGCCTTGAGCTCGCTCCAATCATCATCATAGCTAGTCTCAGCATCGCTAGCTTCTTGCTCGTCTTCGAGCTCAACATCCAAAGCACTCATGTAGTCAATTTCTAAAGCACTCACATTGTGTTCGACACCATCTTTGACAAGTCCTTTGTGCTCTAGCTCCAAAAACGAATTTTCTCCAACAAGCGCTTTGTGTGAATTTAGCAACTTCATGTACCCAACACTCTCATCATGAAGGTACCCATTCTCTCCATGCTCCTTTTTCAAGGCAATTTGGAGATGATCCTCCAAGTTCAACTCCTCTAGAAGCTCATCCGCTAACTCCTCTATAGCTTCAATGTAGAAGACTTGACCATCGATAGTGTGCTTCTTCATCATCTCATTGATGTCAAATTTAAGCACATCGTCTTTGCCCAAATGAAGATCAATCTTCCCTTTTCGCACATCTATGATAGCTCCGGCGGTGGCTAAGAATGGCCTTCCAAAGATGAGAGGATCTTTGGGTTCTTTATCCATCTCAAGAACAACAAAATCGGTGGGTACCTCAAAGTCTCCAATTCGTACCGGTAAATCTTCAAGCATCCCTATTGGGTGTCGCACCGACCTATCCGCTAGCACGAGAGAGATTCTACAAGTTTTGTAGACGGTGAAGCCAAGACGTTTTGCCACCGAGAAAGGCATCAAACTCACGCTTGCTCCAAGATCACACAAGCAATGTTTGAACGCTAGTGTCCCAAGAGCACAAGGAAGAGTAAAGCTTCCGGGATCTCCCAACTTCTTGGGTATAACTTTCTTTTGAATTATGGCGCTACACTCATGGGAAAGAACAACCATTCCTTCTAAATCTTTGGTTCTATCCTTGATTGCGTCTTTGAGAAACTTGTTGTATTGCGGGACTAACAAGAAAGCATCAACCAAGGGCATAGTCACTTGGACCTTGTCCATTTGCTTATCAAAAATCACCCTATATTTCTCCATGAGTTGCTTTTTGAACCGGCCCAGGAAAGGAAGCTTTGGCTCATAAGGTGGCGGGACAAAGGTAGTCTTCTTCTTTGTAGGTGTTCCCGCGGGTTTGTCTTCTACAATCCTTGTTCCCTTAGCTTTAAACAAAACAACATCTTCTTCACCCACGTCCTCTTTATTCACAATGACCACCTCCCCACTTTGGTTCTCAATGTCCTCGTTGAGATTAGATGGTAACTCTCGTGAAGGAAGTTCGGTTCCACTACGCAATGTGATAGCGTTGCAAAACTCCTTTGGATTAGCTTCGGGCTTTCCCGGTAAAGTGCTTTGTGGCCTTGATGAAGATGAAGAACCTTTGGCCTCCATTTTGTTGAACCTAGACGACAATGCCTCAAATTTGGAGTTGAGGTCATTGTACGAACAGTCCACCTTGTTGTGGATTTCCCCCATTTTCTTACTCAAATCCAGGGCTCCTTGAGCTTGGCCTTGTAAGAGTTGTTGAAGCATGTTCTTCATCTCGTTGTCTTGAGGCGTTGTGTTGCTTGCTTGTCCTTGTTGCACAAAACCGGGTGGTGTAGATTGTTGCTTTGGTTGAAACCCGCCGTGGTTTCCTTGAAAGTTGTTCCTGGGGACAAATGGTCGTTGTTGGTTGGAAGGGACAAAGTTCTTTTGTTGAAAGCCTTGACCTTGAGTGTTTTGTTGAGGGTACACTTGGTCTTGAGGATTTGCCACATTATTGCTTCTATAGGAAAAATTCGGGTGATTCCTATAGTTGGAGTTGAATCCTCCTTGGTAGCCACCTTGACCACCCACATAATTGACTTCCTCCCGCTTATTATCGCCATCAACTCCCTCGTGATAGTCTTGGTTTTCATCATAATCACCAACATAGTTGACGGTTGATTGTGAAGCTTGGATAAGCTTATCCATCTTGTCGTTTAGAGCTTTGATGTGCCTTCTCGTCTTTTGATCATCAAATTCTCCACCGCCCCTTGAAGATCTATCATAGTCTTCTCCATAATTTCCATCGCTTTGTTCCAAGTTTTCCACCAATTGTAAGCCGTCATCCACTTCTTTGCCCAAAAAATTTCCATTACTCACGGTATCAAGTAGCATACGGAACTTGGGAAGAACACCGCGGTAAAGAGTTCTAAGGAGAGACTCGTCCGAGAAACCGTGGTGAGGACATTGCATGGTGAATCCTTTGAAGCGTTCCCAAGCTTCACTAAAACTCTCGTTCCCTTTTTGAGTGAAGCTGGAGATCTCATTTCGAAGCCGTGATGTTCTTGTGGTGGAGAAAAACTTTGCAAGAAAGGCCTTCTTGCATTGGTCCCAAGTTTTGATTGAATCTTGTGGAAGATTCTTTTCCCATTGATGTGCCTTGTCTCCAAGCGAGAATGGGAATAGGCGCAACTTGAAACCATCTTCCGAGACTCCATTGATCTTCGTCATTCCACAAATGCGATCGAATTGATCCAAGTGGTCTAATGGGTCCTCCATGGCCAGCCCATGGAACTTGTTGATTTGCACCATAGAGATAATACCGGATTTATCTCAAAGTTGTTGTGTTCAACCGGTGGTGGAGCTATCCCTTGGCGGTTAGCATGTGTGTTTGGTGCATCACCGGCTCCAATTGGTCTTGGAGGTCGTGGTGGATGAATTGGAACGCGGTGCACACCAACACCTTGGTGACCAACACCATGAACGGGTGCTTCTTGGTGACCAAGGGGAGGGTCTTGAGCTGCCTCCATACCCAACCTTTCAATGTGTTGAGCACGTCTTCGTTCTTGTCGTTCTCTTGTGTTTGCTCTTTCTAACTCACGGATGTCGTCAACATGTTCAACAAGGTTTGCAGTTCCCCTTGATCGCGTGTTCATGCACCTATATGAGAGGAGGAGAAAACAAGGCGAAAGAGATTAGGTAACAAAGTAAAAATAAAACTTAGTCTCAAGAAGAATTAAAATCCTAATGATTAATGCTAAACCCAAACGGCAACGGCGCCAAATTGATAACGGGATATTGTCGTGTTCAATTTCCCAAGTGTACTCATGTCATTGTAGCACTTGAGATGTCAATCCATAATGGGTTAAGATTAAAAACTAAGAATACATAAAACTTCTTAATCTAAGCAATTCGAGGAGAGGTTTTCTAGCAACTTAAAAGATATTGAAAGCAAACTATATTTAACCAACGCGAATTAGGAATTCTTAAACAAGAGTGCAATTTACGGTTTAAAGACAGTACTAAACATGAATCCAAAGGTGAAGTATGTGATTGTTGGTAACTTTCGAGGTTCACAATGATGCCAATATACTCGAGTAATGCTAATCCTTAGGCTACAATCATCAAACAAGACTAACCCAATCCCTTGGAATTAGTCACTTTGAAAACTACCAAATCAAGAACAAATTCTCATTTGTGATTTAATAATTTCCAAGCATTAGAAACAAGATCATTTAGTCAATTAACACCTTAGACAACTATTTCCATATGCTAAGAATGTATAATCCCTTGATTAGTTCATAGGGGAATTTCATCGAACACCTTCCGGGCGTGAAATTCCCTATGATCTAAACCAACTAGATCAATGTCGATTTAGCATTAAGAACACTAAGCAAGGAAGGATTAATGATAATATAGGCCTTAACATCATTGATTCACACTAAAATTTCCTAAATCTACTTCACCCTAGGATTCTAGAATTCTACTCACAATCCATGTTTATCTCCACAAATCCCATAAAGGAAGTATTTAGATTCATGGAAGAAGATAAGAAGATAGATATAAGATAGAATTGAACAAGAACTTGCATAAATCGCTCAAAAATCTCTTACAATCACCCCCTCCCTCTCTAGGGTCGAGTTTTACAAAGTTAAAAACAAGATAAGTGCATCATTAGGTCTCTAATAATTTATTTGAAGTTTTGTCGCAGGAGTCACATCGGTGTGCATCTGACCGATGTGACCCCAGACTTAAACAACACTGTCCCTAGTGTTATCTAGCCTAGACTTGGTAAAAGAAAACAGAAAAGCGAGTGGATTGGTGAAAAGCGAAGGAGGGTTACCTGGGTGACGGGTATCGACCGATACCGTGGTGGTATCGGTCGATACAAGGGAAAATGGTCGATGCAAATTTGACATCGATCGATATGTTGCTCACTGTCCCTTAAGAATTACCCAGCTCCTTTGTCGTGTGGATGGTGTCGATCGATACCGAGTGGGTTTCGATCGACACCGCTCGTCTGAATCTGCTGCACGAGAAACAAGACACAAAACCAAAACAAAAAACTAAAAAGAAAGGGAAAAAGGTATGTACAGACTAACCAGTGGGTTGCCTCCCACCAAGCGTTTGTTTAACGTCATTAGCTTGACTGTACTGCCTTTCAGGCAGTGGGTGTATCATCCAGAGACATCATGTGTCCATCTGGAATCTCAGTTCTCCGTATGTAGTGTTTCACCCGTTGTCCATTGACAGTGAAGTCTTCGCCGGATGGGTTGGTCAGGACAAGTGCACCGTGTGGTCTAACCTCCTTGACAGTGAAGGGACTTGACCAACGAGAACGCAATTTAACAGGAAACAAATGCAAATGAGAGTTATACAGAAGTACCTGATCATTGGGTTCAAAAACTCTGTGGAGGATTTTCTTGTCGTGGTACGCCTTAGTCCTCTCCTTGTACAGCTTCGAGTTCTCATAGGCATGATGCCTAATCTCATCCAGCTCGTTCAGCTGGATCAAACGCCTCTCAGCAGCCGGCTTGATGTCGAAATTCAGCAACTTAGTAGCCCATGCTGCCTTATGCTCGATCTCCACCAGAAGGTGACATGCTTTCCCATACAGCAAGTGAAAAGGTGTAGTGCCCAATGGTGTCTTATAAGCAGTCCTGTAAGCCCACAGCGCATCTTCCAGCTTTGTAGACCAATCCTTCCTAGAAGTACCCACTATCTTTTCCAGAATCTCCTTGATTTGCCTGTTGGAGACCTCAACTTGTCCATTGGTCTGAGGGTGATATGGAGTAGCCACACGATGATTCACACCATGTTTCTTCAGTAACTTCTCAAAAACCCTGTTGATGAAATGACTGCCACCATCACTTATAACAATACGAGGCACTCCAAATCGTGGAAAGATGATGGTCTTAAACAGCTTAAGAACCACCGAAGAGTCGTTGGTTGGATTAGCAATTGCCTCCACCCACTTGGAGACATAATCCACAACAACTAGAATGTACTGGTTCTTGGAGGACGGAGGAAAAGGACCCATAAAATCGATACCCCAGCAATCAAAAATCTCAACCTCAAGGATGAAATTTTGTGGCATCTCATGTCTCTTACTGATCTTCCCTCTCCTCTGACACACATCACACTGCGAGATGAAGGTATGAGCATCCTTAAACATAGTAGGCCACCAGAAGCCTGCTTGAAGAACCTTGGACACCGTCTTGAAAGTAGCAAAGTGTCCAGCATACTCAGAACCATGGCAGTGAAACAAAACCGTAGGTACCTCCGATTCAGCAATGCATCGCCTGTAGATACCATCAGAACAATGCTTATACAGGTAAGGCTCATCCCAAAAGTAGCAAAAACTTCTTCTTGGTATATTTCGGTAGGTGCGTTGGCTCTGTACCTGCAGCGAGGAAATTGGAAATATCAGCATACCATGGTAGATCGGAGTCAGCTGCAGCGACGAGATACTCCTCAGAAGCACCAAGGTGTTCCACGGTCAAAACGGGTTCAGAAACCGATGGGTATCGACCGACACCAGGAGAGTGTCGATCGATACCGAAACCTGCAATTCGTGGGAATTGCAGATTTTTGGTGAAGCCACTTTGAAATCCAGTTTCAATGAAGTAAACTGGCTCCTCAGGTAGTTGATCATCAATAGGCACGTCTGAGTCGAGCTTCAACCTCGAAAGATGATCAGCAACCCCATTCTCTACTCCTTTCTTGTCATTTATCTCAATATCAAACCCTTGGAGCAAAAAAACCCAACGACAAAGACAAGGCTTAAGATCCTTGTTCTGCATTAGATACTTGAGAGCAGCATGATCTGTGTGAACAATTACTTTGCTCCCAATCAAGTATGGCCGAAATTTGTCAAAACAGAAGACGACCGCAAGTAATTCTTTCTCTGTTGTGCTGTAATTCCTCTGAGCATCATCAAACGTTCTGCTGGCATAATAGATAACATGAAGTTTCTTCTCTTTCCGCTGACCCAGAACAGAACCCACAGCAAAATCGCTGGCATCGCACATGATCTCGAAAGGCAAAGCCCAATCAGGAGGTTGCACAATAGGAGCACTCACCAATGCCCTCTTAATCTCCTCAAAGGCTGCAAGACACTAAGGTGTGAAATCGAAGTGAGTCTCCTTGCATAATAGGGCGGTGAGTGGGCGGGTTATCTTAGAGAAATCCTTGATAAATGTCCTGTAAAACCCAGCATGACCCAGAAAACTTCTAATATCCTTCACAGAAGTCGGTGGTGGCAGACCCGTCATAATCTGAATCTTAGCCTTATCAACCTCGATCCCAGCTTCAGAAACCTTGTGCCCAAGAACAATGCCATCCTGAACCATAAAATGACACTTTTCCCAATTAAGGACCAAGTGTTTCTCTTCGCACCTCTGTAGCACCTTGCACAAGTTAGCCAAACAGTCCTTGAACGATGATCCATATATACTGAAAAATCATCCATGAACACCTCCATAAAGTCCTCAATCATGTATGTGAAGATAGACATCATGCACCTCTGAAAAGTAGCTGGGGCATTACACAATCCAAATGGCATTCTCCTGTATGCGAATGTGCCATAATGACATGTAAAAGTGGTCTTCCCCTGATCATATGGATGAATAGGAATCTGGAAGAAACCTGAATACCCATCGAGAAAACAGTAGTAGGGATGACTAGCCAACCTCTCTAACATCTGGTCAATGAAAGGCAATGGGAAGTGATATTTCCTTGTGGCCACATTCAACTTCCTGTAGTCAATGCACATTCGATGCCCAGTGACCCCTCCTTTCTTAGGAACAACGTGCACTGGACTAACCGAAGAACTGTCCGAGATGGCATAAATAACCCATGCATCTAAGAGCTTCATAACCTCCTTCTTAACCACTTCTTTCATATTCGGATTCAGCCTCCTCTGATGCTCAATGATAGCCTTTGACCCATCCTCAAGATGAATCCTATGCATGGACAAATCCGGTGATATACCTGAAATGTCATCAAGAGAATAGCCAAGAGCTTTGCGATACATGCGCAGCTTGCTCAGCAGTAAGGCAACCTCTACGTTGTTCAAAGAAGCATTAATAATCACAGGGTATGTGGAATTAGGACCAAGAAAAACATACATCAGATTAGCTGGAAGTGGTTTGAGTTCCACCTTAGGAGCTTTCTCCTCGCTCCAATCTCCAAGCTTAGCAGCTTACTTGGAGCATTCGGCTAATTCCTTGTCTGCGCGTAGGGTATCGACCGATACTAAGGTAGTATCGATCGATACTAAGGTAGTATCGATCGATACTGATGGTCCAGTGTCGAGCATCTTTGAGTAACCAGCAGCGTCTTCACTCAAGCAAACCTCAGATTCAGCTGAACAGACCAATGCTCTCTCCAAAGGATCCTCAGGATGCATCTCCAAGAAGTACTCTTCAGCAATGTCTGTAAAAGTATCAACGAACAAAGTCTGCCCATCGATGGTTGGTCTCTTCATCATCTTCTCCATGTTAAAAGTCATGACCAAATCGCCAATGTTCAGAGCTATCTTCCCATTCCTGCAATCAATCAATGCACCAGCTGTTGCAAGGAATGGTCTGCCCAAGATAAGCGGATCTTTGGGCTCAGCATCATACTTCAGGATAATGAAATCAGTCGGGATCAAGCAATTCCCGATCTTAATAGGGACATCTTCGAGTAGCCCCTCTGGAAGTCGCACTGAGCGATCATCAAGTATCAAAGATATCCTAGTGGATGTAAAGTCTGTCATACCCATCCTCTTGGCAACTGAGTATGGCATGAGATTGACACTCGAGCCAAGATCGCATAGAGAACGCTCGAACCTTTCGGTGAATATCTTGTAATCCAACACAAATCTCCCTGGATCTGGAAGTTTCTTTGGGATTATGTTGGTCAAGATTGCACTGCACTCCTGAGTAAGCATCACACATCCTTCTTCAAGGTTCACGTTGCTAGACACCATCTTCTTGATATATCTTCTGAAAGCTGGAGAAGTCTTAATTGCATCAAGGAAAGGAAGTTCAACAATCAGCTTGTCCAATATCTTCTTACATCTAGCGTCTTCTACCTCCTTCTTAGTCTTCCCAACAGCTCTGGGATAAGGTACCCTCGGTATGTAGACTCGTTCTGCAACAACTTTAGGCACCACATTCAAAATCTCAGGTGTCTTCTCGACAGTAGGCTCAGTATCGACCGACACCTTAGGAGTGTCGATCGATACACGGGTTTTGTAGTTGTCCCGTTTCAGTATTTCGACTGGTGTCGATCGACACTGAGGTGTATCGATCGATACCCTGGGGATTTCAGAATCCTCATCGTCGAGATCGACGAAATTCTTTGCAGGTAAGCCATCTTTTACTCCTGTATTCACCTCTTTTCCACTCCTCAGAGTGATTGCATTGACGTGCTCCCTCCTTGGGTTTTCTCCTATACCTGGAAGAACACCCTCTTGTCTTTTCACAGCTTCTGAAGTTTGAGCAACCTGAATTTCCAACTTCTTTTGGCTCATGCTGAGAGCTTTGATCCTTCCATTCAAGGTCGTGTAAAGATCATCCAACTTCCCATTGAAACTAACTGTCATCTTATCCTGCCCTAGAACCAGTTGTTCAAGCATAGCCTCGATCTTACTCTCCTGAGTCTTGGGCGGTGGAGATTGATAGGACGAACTCTCATAGTTCCTTGTGTAATCGCTGTTTTGCATTGGTTTTGGGCGAAGGTAGTCGCTCCAAAACCTTAGGGTTTGAACCCTCCTTGCTGAAAGTTGTTGTTGAAGTTTCGGTTGTTGTTGTATTGATTCCTCTGACCCTGAAAACCAGAACCACCAATGTAGTTGACATCCTCTACCTCCTCCTCATTGAAAACTTTGACATCATCAGCGAAATGAACAACCTTCTCCTGCTTGCCCATCAGCAAATTATGCACCGAATCCAGCTTCGCATGCACCTCAGCAATCTGTGAACCTTCCATACCACCAGCTAGCTTCCTCCGCTCCATGTCAGCACTCTTTGTGCTATTGCTAGATGCAAAATTCTCAATCAGCTGGTAAGCATCATCAGGATATTTGATAAAGAAGTTTCCATTGCTCGCAGAGTCCAAAGCCATCTGATATCTCCAATCAATCCCTCTGAAAAAGAAAGTGTACCCATGATGTGGACATTCCCTCTAATACGATCTGAATCTCGCCCAAGCAGCCTTGAAAGCCTCAGACGTTCCCTGAGAAAACTGGGAAATCTTGTTCCTAAACTCTTCTGATCTCGCATCGTCATAGAAGTTATCGAGGAAAGCAGTCTTGGTCTCATCCCACGTAGTCAATGACCCAGTTGGTAATTTCTTGAGCCAATAAGAAGCATCCCCACCAAGAGAGTATGAGAAAAGCTTACAGAACAGGTAGTCGTAGGACACTCCATTGCATTTGATGCTAGAGACCAAATCCTTGAACTTCTCAATATGATCCATGGGGTGTTCATTAGAAAGACCATGAAAATGGTGCTGACCCACAAGAGTGTAGTATGCAGGCTTCAGCTCAAAGTCGTTCCTCTGAAAGGCAGGAGAACGAAGCGCTGATCGATTAGCGTAGAACTGATCAGATCTGTTGCATTCACCAATTGTTCTACCACGCACAACCGCAGCGTTCTCAGCATTCGCTGCCGCTGGAGGGGTAATAACGTTCCCATCTCCATCAAGTCTTTGCCCTCTCTCATTGTACAGTTGACCCTCTCGGTCTCTGAAAGTACCAGCCTCATCCTGAATCAAAACCACTGGATTGTTGTTCATCTCTGCTGGCTTCAATGCTTTTATGAGTGTGCGTTCCAAATGTGCTAGCTGCTTGTTTGACAGATCAACTAGCTGAGTGCTCTTGTTTCTTCTGGTTTCTCGAGTAGGCATACACCTGAAACACAAAAGTCAAGAACGTAAGTAACAAAAAAAAAAAAAACGTGACGAGTGTCAACCGATACCACTAGGGTGTCGATCGATACTCGACGATTTAGTCGAAATTCTTCACTAAAATCTAATGGCGAAATTGAGTCCCCGGCAACGACGCCAAATTTGATATGCTCAAATTAATACCCTAAAAGTACTAAAACAGTTGTTGTAGTATAAGTAGGGGTCGAACACAAGAACTCCAGATATCGCACAATAGATTATATAGATTCGAATTAAGCTAAACCAAACAGATGTAATTGAAAGCAATGCGTAAATTAAAAGTGTTGTAAGTCGATTGGGAAAGAAGATAGGCTTTGGGTATTTCTCAAGAATTCAATGAATGTAGATGAACTAACTAACCGGATTCAGATTTAGCGCGGTTCTTGAACTCAAATCACTAAGGTATAGCTAACCAACTCTCGTTGCGAAAACTATCTAAGTCTAAATCCTAAAATTCCAAATCTCTTTGCGAATCCTAAAGTCTAAACCAGCTTTTATTTCAGGTTTGATTTGTTCATAAAACAACTGAACCAAATCTCTTTGCGAATAGTTGTTTTGCTCACCCTAAGTTCTATCAGGTAATTAATCGCACTCTCGTGCCTAACCAATTATCCTAAGATCTAAGTTCTAGGTGATCAGGCTAGAATTAGCTTTGGGAACAACCTAAGGCGAAGAACTAATTTCAGATGGTGAATCCTAATTATTCAATTAACCTAACATTCAGAGAAAACCCTTATGAGAACCCTGAACCTAACA
Organism: Eutrema heterophyllum; assembly: GCA_002933915.1. Taxonomy (NCBI): domain Eukaryota; kingdom Viridiplantae; phylum Streptophyta; class Magnoliopsida; order Brassicales; family Brassicaceae; genus Eutrema; species Eutrema heterophyllum. Next base: position 65,648 of record PKMM01022226.1, read on the forward strand.
AGAGAACTACTCAGACATGGCGATTGAAATAATAAACATGACTGAAATAATACTTAGATAAATAATGAAAAGTAGAGTAACAAGAGGGTTCGAAATCTTCTCTCGGATGAACAGAGTCTCAGACTTGTCTCCCTCATAAATCTCTCTCACCAAAAACTCAGAAATCTATCCAGCGTAAATTAGAACACATAATAGCTAGAGTGGCTTAAAAACCTAACTTGAACTCATAAAACACGTTTTGGGCTAAATTGTAAATAATAAAGTCTTCTGGACAATTTTGCAATTTTGCAATTCTTCAACTCTTCATTAAAGTCGCGCTTCGTGTTTTGCTGCAGTGAGTATCGACCGATCCTAAGGTAGTATCGATCAACATTGAGGCTTCAAATCGGGTACTCAGCTACACGAACTTCTGTTTTGCTCCAAAATGCACCAAAAGGCTCAAATATCTCCAATTATGCTCCAAACGTGCTAAAACCTGTAAAAAAACTCTAAAACACTACAAAATAGTAGAAAGACTCTATAAAACGGATCTATATCATGGCTTAAAAAGGGGTAAAAACCATGATATATCACTGACCAGTTAACTAGAAGACACACATGTTTCCAGCATAGTTCTTTTAAAGCCTGAGCCAAATTTCTGCACTTCATCGACGTGGTTAGTATTCATAGAGTTTGATTCCTCATTCATATCTGACAAAGGAACTCATGTGTTTAAAAGTAATAGTATCTCTCTCCCCTTATGTTAGTTAATAAATAAGTGTATGAAAAGATGAGATGATTTTCTCCTAAGTAGAGGGTTAGGAATATTTCCAGCGATCCCATTATTCTACTTGGTGAGGAATGATCACACAAAGGTTGGAAGCGAAGCTAGGATTTTCCTATGATGCCATTATTTGCCTACACCCTTTGATACATTGAGAGGGAAGAACCGGGGATTCGGTGGCAAACACCATCAATACTCGCGTCTCACACCTTGATGTGTATGTGCGAATCTAAAAAAAAAAAAAAGAGAGAATAAAATAAGAAATAAGTCTGGAGGAGAGAACGCGATACAAAAAGTGTGAAATTGGGTGGTTCCTTGTCATGATATTGTATGGGAAAGAATCTAGAAGGTTCCTGGTATTAATCACAGCGATGAAACTGGCGATGATGGGTTTAATTGAATGAAGCTGCGAAATAATGTGTGTAGTCCGGGGAAACTGTGAATGCCTAAGGAGAAGTACATGGTGGTTAGTCTTGGAACTGGTTAGGTGACATTTGGGTGCTTGGGAAAAGGGTCATTGCAATGTTTCATAAACAGGTGAGTCTCCGTGTTTTCAAACCTCTTTCTCTGGTTTAGTCTTCTATTTGCTTGAGGGCAAGCAAAGGCTAAGTCTGAGGGAGTTGATATATCATGGTTTTTACCCTTTTTAAGCCATGATATAAGTCCGTTTTATAGAGTCTTTCTACTATTTTGTAATGTTTTAGAGTCTTTTACAGGTTTTAGCACGTTTGGAGCATAATTGGAGATATTGGAGTTTTCTGGAACATTTTGGAGCAAAGTAGAAGTTCATGTAGCTGAGTACCATATATGAAGCCTCAGTATCGATCAACACTATCCTAGTATCGGTCGATACTCACTACAGCAAGACACGAATCGCGACTTTTATGAAGAGTTGAAGAATTGCAAAATTGCCCAGAAGACTTTATTATTTACAACTCACTGCAGCAAAACGTGTTTTAGGAGTTTAAGTTAGGTTTTCAAGCCACTTTGGCTATGACACTTCATTCATGCTTAATTAAGCTTTATTCTACTCTGGTTTTTGTGAGAGAGCTCTCTGAGGGAGACAAGTCTTAAACTCTGTTCATCCGAGAGAAGATTTTGAACCCTTTTGTTACTCTCTTCTATTTATTTGATTTGATGATCTATTCAATTATGTTGCTTGTTTCAATCTCCATGTCTAAGTGGATCCCTTGTTAGGTTCAGGGTTCTCATAAGGATTTTCTCTTAATGTTAGGTTAATTAGTTAATTAGGATTCACCATCTGAATTAGTTTTTCACCATAGGTTGTTCTCATAGCTAATTCTAGGTTGACGAATCTGGAACTTAGATCTTAGGATAATTGATTAGGCACGAGAGTGCGATTAATTACCTGATAGAACTTAGGATGAGCAAAATAACTATTCGCAAAGAGATTTGGTTTAGTTGTTTTGTGAACAAATCAAACTTGAACTAAAAGCTGGTTTAGACTTTAGGATTCGCAAAGAGATTTGGAATTCTAGGATTTAGACTTAGATAGTTTTCGCAACGAGAGTTGGTTAGCTATACTTTAGTGATTTGAGTTCAAGAACCGCGCTAAATCTGAATCATGTTAGTTAGTTTATCTACATTCATTAAATTCCTGAGAAATACCTTGAGCTTATCTTCTTTCCAATTGACTTACAACTTGTTTAATTTATGCACTCGCATTTAATTTCATTGTTTGGTTTAGCTTAATTCGAGTCTATATAATCTATTGTGTGACTTTCTTGAGTCTTTGTGGTTCGACCCCTACATATACTACAACAACTGCTTTAGTACTTATAGGGTATTAATTTGAGCATATCACTACTTACAAAGGAGGAGTGAGACTAGGGGAATGGAGATAATGGAGAGCCTTTGACATTAACACCATTGTGCCTTGTCACGACCTTGCTACCATAAAGGACCTTGCAACCACTCAACAAAAGATCAAAAAGCCCAAGAAACACAAGATCAAACTAAAAAGCAAGGAAATATGTACAATGATAGACATGAGATTGTCTCCCAAGTGCACTTTGTTTAAAGTCACTAAGTTTGACTTTGGTTACCCTTTTTAGGCGGGTGAGAGAGGAGTATGAGCACTCCATGGTGGATCCTTGAGCACGAGTTGAAGAACCTTGCTCATAACTTCTTCAAGACCGGCTTGCCCTTTCTCTTTGAGCTCCGGTGTGAGGATCGCTTTGACTGAAGCAAAAGTCTTGGACCGTCTCTTGCACTTGATCTTGTACTCAACCACTCCATCTTTGTGCTTCCAAGGAGTGAGAGTCATGATGGAAGGTTGGATTAGCTCGGACTTAGACCCATCAAGCATGCTTGGTCCGTTTTTCATCGTAGCCTTGGCCTTTGCCCTCTTCTTTACGTTCTTGCTACCCTCAACTTCATTCTCCATTGCGATTGGAGGGGGCGATTCCAAGCAAGCTTTATCAAATCCCGAAGCTTCTTTACCATTACCATAACCCAAATCCTTCTTCTCAAGAGACTTCTCTTTCTCTTCATGAACCTTTGGGGGTGGAGCTTCATCAACCATCTCACATCCATCCATATACTTCACTTCTTCATCACGAAACCCATCATCTTCAATTGTGATTGTGCCACATAGCTTGTTGGAAGAAGCTTTCATTGGGTAGTAAACCTTGTCGTTCACGTTCATAAAAACTACCCTTTGGTTCTTGAAGTTTATGCTTTCACTGGTAGCGTTGAGGAATGGAGTTCCAAGGAGGAGTGGGAGCTTGTTGGCCTTCTTCATTTCCATAACGACGAAGTCCGTTGGGACTATACAATCCCCAACTTTAAGTGGGTAATCTTCAAGAAGACCAATTGGCTTCCGTGAAGAAGCGTCTCCAAAAGTGATGGGTGATGGGTGATGCTTCTTATCCCAAGGCTCTTGAACATCTCACGGGACATGACATGCACACTTGAACCGGAGTCGCATAGAGCGTCCTCAATTTCCAAATCACCAAGAGAACAAGTGATGGAGAACTTGCCAGGATTCTCAAGCTTGAGGAGAGACTTAGGCTCAATCCTTGTCGTGCTTGGTGAATCAATGCAATCAACACTACCCTTGTCTTCAACCATGGTCACGTCATCATCCTTCTCAAGGGTCACTCCCCCACCTTGTTCCTCAATGTCCACATTGATCTTCAAAGGAACATCTCTAGGGCAAAGCACTTCTACATGTGAACCATAAAGTAGAGACTCAATTTCTCTAATGGCGGCTTCATGATCATCAATGGGACGTGATTCATTTGAGAAGATGGCATTGCAATACTCCTTTGAGGTTTGTATGGCTTTCCCGTTTGAAGAACCGTGTTGCACTTTGTCTCCATTGGTTCCCTTGGTCTCCATTTGGTGCACTTTTGAACTCAATGCCTCAAGCTTCTTACGTAGATCATTGTAGGAGCAAGCTATTTTGGTATGGATTTCCTCCATCTTCTTGCTCACATCCTTTGCTCCATTATCTTGTCCTTGAAGAAGTTGTTGAAGCATGTTCTTCATATCAAGGTCTTGAGGCATGGAGTTGTTGCTTTGAGGACCGGGTTGAGGAATGAATGGAGCTTTGTTGTAGTGGCCTCCTTGGTTCCCTTGAAATTGATTTTGAGGGACAAAGCTTTGTTGTTGATTGTTATTGAAGTTCTTTTGATAGCCACCATGATTCCCGACATAGTGCACTTCTTCTTTGTTTCTCAAATCCACCATGTGTTCTTGGAACCCTTGGTTTGCCTCACAATCACCAACAAAGTGAACCGCCTTTTGAGATGTAGTGATAAGCTTGTCAAGCTTATCTAACTTTTCACTTAGAGCTTTCATCTCTTTGGTTTGTTGTTGTTCCTCAAAGTCGCTTGTGGTCCTTGTAGACCGATCATACTCATCACCATATGTTCCATCACTCAAAGCAAGGTTCTCAACCAACTCCATTGCTTCATTCACGTCCTTGGCCAAGAAATTTCCATTAGAAGCGGTATCAAGAAACATACGGATCTTTGGAAGTGCTCCACGGTAGAGTGTGCTCAAGAGGGAAGCATCCGAGAATCCATGATGAGGGCATTGCGTTGTATAGCCCCTAAACCGCTCCCATGCGTCATTGAAGCTCTCATTTGTTCGTTGAGTGAAGCTCGAGATCTCATTTCGTAGCTTAGCCGTTCTAGAATGGGAGAAGAACTTGGCAAGAAATACGGTTTTGCATTGATTCCAAGAAGTGATAGAAGCTTGGGGAAGGTTCTTTTCCCATTGTCGTGCCTTGTCCCCAAGAGAGAATGGGAACAACCTCAACTTGAAGCTATCCTCGGATACTCCGTTCATCTTTGTCAATCCACAAATCCGGTCGAAGTGATCCAAGTGATCAAGAGGATCTTCCACCGCCATGCCATGAAACTTGTTGCTTTGCACCATGTTGATGAAGCTAACTTTGACCTCAAAGTCGTTGGTCTCAACCAGTGGTGCTTGGATTCCTTGGCGGTTGACATGGGCATTGGCCGCGTCTCCCGCTCCAACGGGTTTTGAGCTCTAGCATCACGGGCGGGTGGTGGTGGGATGTGGAATTGCCCAACGTGAGCTTGTTGTTGCCCTTGACCGTTGTCCATGATCCTATAAAGAGAAAACAAAACTAGATAGATAGATTAGTAGACAAAAGAAAAAGAAAAAGCTTAATCTCAAGAAGAATCTAAATCCTATTGACTAAACTAGAACTCCAATCGGCAACGGCGCCAATTGATAAGTAGGATTTTTCCTAACAATCAATCCTAAATACGGATGTCATTGTAGTGTTTTAGGTGTCAATCCAATCAGGGTTTAGTTTAATGCAACAAGAATGCAAGAAACTCTCTAAGTTAAGAAAATAAAGGGGGGTTTTGATTATTTAGCAACCTAATGATTCAAATTCAAGCAAAGAAAACAAGATAAGGCACTATACGAGATTAAATGCAATAATAAAAGGCGAATTCAAGGATAAGGCAATTGATTTAAGGTGACTTCATAGCTAATTAATGATGTCGAATACTCAAAGAAAACTAACCCCTAGGCAAAGATCATTAATCTTAACTAATCCTCTCTCAAGGCATTAATTACTTTGCTAATTACTAATCCAAAATCAAATTCTCATTTGTGAATCACTAATTAGCAAGCATTAAGTTTAAACATTCATGATCAACCAAATAAACACTCTAGACAACTATTCTCATAGGCTAGAAATGAATATCTCTTGAAAAGTTCATCAAGGCATTTCATCGAACACCTTGTGGGTGTGAAATGCCTTATGATCAAGATTGGTTTTCTCAAGCACAAACAAGCATTAAGATTGCTAATCAAGAAGGGATATCTAATAATCTAATCCTATACATCATTAATCACTCATTGAATCACCATAAATCTATCAAATCCTCAAATCCTCAAATCCTAAAAGACTACTCACTTATCATGAAGAACACACCAAATCTCATGAAAGAGGTGTTGTTAATCATGATTAGAGAATAGAAAGATGAAAGATTAGAAGAGATTAAGAACTAAAACTTAGATTGCATAAATAAAATCAAGATCTCTCTTACAATTTACTTAGAATACTTAAGGGAAGGTTTTCAGCATAAGAAAAGAGATTAACCAAGAAAATAGGGGTTTTGGGCTTAAATAGTGAAAGGGGGCGAACCGGGTCGACCCGGGACAAACCGGGTACCGACCCGGTCGAAATGGGTCAAATCTGGTCTTGAGTGGCTTCACACCGAGGTCACACCTCGGTGTGCACGTCGGTATTGGACCTGGGCTTTAACTCCGGGCAGAACTCGTTTGGGCGGCAGACAGACATGTCTTTGCTAAATCTGATGTATCTTTTGTACCACATCTCCAAACGATGTGAAACCACCTCCAGATGACAGCTAACTCAATTATCTAGAATTTCTATGAAGACCTCCGAAGCTAATTCGGATTGGAGACCCTATCGGGTGAGCTCGGCTGGTTTGGGTGAGAAACTGTCCCGAGGTGGTGCACCGAGGTCACACCTCGGTATTGCACATCGGTATTAAGGGAATTTGCTCCTATTTCTACACCGAGGAGCAACACCGATGTGTGACCTCGGTGTAGTCCCCTGAAGCTTCGATACCGACGTCACATCTCGGTGTTGGGCGAAGCTGTCTCGGCAGGCGGATACGTCTTCAGTAAACCCTTGATAACTCCCTAACCAAATGTCCGAATTATCTGATTCAAACTCCTCTGTACATCTAACTTACTCCTCTACAACTTCCATGAATGTCATTGGAGCTGAATCAGATCGGAAGGCTTCCTTCCAGCCACATCTTTCCGGCGTCTCGTATGGACTTTGCACTCTACTTTGGTCCATTTCTCCAATTATGCCCAAATTGCCTCTAATCACCTAGAAAGTACTCAAAAACATGCAAGAACTCACTAGACCTAATGCAAATGTCCTAATCTCTAAATGAGACCTAAATGCAAGACAAAACCATGATTATGCATGTAAATGACATAAAACTCTAAGTTAAATGTATGCTAAAACATGCAATATATGAGTATATCACAAACCCACCACTCAAGGACTTCAAACCGGAATACGACCTCCACCATGTGCGAACAACAACTTCGAGATCAAATCGAGCCTTATCAACATGGTGCAAGACTCTAAGTTCCATGGGTTGCCGATGGAGAACCCAATTGATAACATCGATCAATTTGACCGCCTATGTGGGACGGTAAAAATGAATGGAGTTCCGGAGGACGTGGTGAAGCTAACTCTCTTCCCATTCTCTTTGGGAGACAAGGCTGCCCAATGGGAGAAAAGCGTAGTCACCGCCACCATACCAACTTGGGAAGAATGTAAAAAACAATTCTTGGCAAAATTCTTCTCAATGCAAAAGACCGCCAAACTGAGGAACGACATCACCACCTTCAAACAAGGAGTCAACGAGTCATTTCACGAAGCGTGGGAGAGACTAAAAGGCTATACAAGGGCATGTCCACACCATGGAGTTTCCAAGGAAGCGCTTCTAGGAATCCTACACCGAGGGGTCCTAGAAAAATATCAACTAGCCTTAAATACGGCAAGCAATTGGAGTTTTGCTAGCCAAGATGTCGTCAATGGAGAAATCTTGGTTGAAAATTTAGCTCAAAGCGATCAAGGATATGGAGATTACGATCGTTCGATGAGAGACACCAAATATGAAGATCAAAGACTCAAAGACATCAACGACAAGCTAGACAAGGTCTTGCTTGCAAATCAAAGATCGGTAAATTTTGTTGGAGAATGTGGAGGACAACAAGGATACCAAGACGTTACACAAGAAGAGGAACCCCAAGAGGAAGTAAACTACATAGGGAATCAAGGAAGATTCCAAGGAAATCGAGGAGGGTTCAATCAAAATTTCCGGAATCACCCTAACTTATCATATCAGAGCAACAACGTGAAGAATCTCCAAGACCAAGTCTATCCTCCACAGAAACAACAAGGATTCCAACAACAAGGTTTCCAACCCAAACCATTCAACCAAGGGAACCAAGGAGGTTTCAAGACTAACCAAGGCGGATTCCAAGCAAACCAAGGGAATTTCAACTCCAACTACCAGCAAGGATACCAACAAAAGCCAATAAACTTCTAAGCTCCAGGAAACACATCAAATCCGGGAGCACAAGATGAAATAAAGAACATGCTCCAAAGACTTTTGGAAGGCCAAGCTAAAGGCCAAATGAAGGTCAACAAGAAGATGATGGAAATCCACAACAAAGTCGACGGGATTTACATTGACCTTAACACCAAATTTGAGAACCTATCCACTCATGTAAGAGGCTTGGACAACCATATTGCCCAAGTAGCCTCGACATCAAAAGGACCGAATGGAGTTTTACCGGGGAAAGCCGAAGCCAACCCAAAGGAGTATTGCTTGGCCATCACATTAAGGAGTGGAACTGAACTACCAACAAGGGAGGAAGTTATGGTGAAGATTACAGATGGAGGACAAATAGGATTGAAGGAAGTTGGTGAGTTTTTAAATGAAGATAAGCTGGGAACGGTTTCAAACGACTCAGAGAAACCGATTCAGAAGCAGACCCTGACAAATGTCACTTCCAACGATCCGATTTCTGAGGATCAAAACAAGGAGAATAAGGGGAAACCAACTGGGATCATCAAGAAGAAGGTGGATTTTGTCCTTCCACCATACGAACATAAACTCCCATTCCCCGGTAGATTCAAGAAGCAAATATTGGACAAGCAATTTGAGAAGTTCAAGAAGATCATGGAGACGGTCCAAGTAACCATCCCCTTTCCTGACTTAATGCTTGACTGTCCAGTGTACAATAAACTTCTCAAAGACGTCATGACCAAGAGAAGACATCTTGAAGAAGCAATGGTGGTGGTCAGCCATGAATGTAGTGCAATCATTCAAAACAACTTGCCCAAGAAGCTTCAAGACCCGGGTAGTTTCACTCTCCCTTGCACATTAGGACCTTTGTCCTTTCGAAAATGCCTTGTTGATCTCGGTGCAAGTGTGAGTCTCATGCCTTTTACGGTTTCCAAGAGGCTTGGATTAACCAATTTCAAGAAGACAAGGATCTCTCTAGTCTTGGCAGATAGATCAATCCCTTATCCCATCGGTATTCTTGAAGATTTACCATTAAAGGTTGGAGATTGTATCGTCCCCACTGATTTCGTGGTAATAGAGATGGATGAAGAGCCTACGGATCCTATTATCCTAGGGAGACCTTTTCTAACAACCGCCGAAGCCATTATTGACGTGAAGAAAGGCATGATCGATCTTCTCTTGGGAGAATTCGTCCTAAAATTCAACATTATAGACGTAATGAAGAAGCCAACCATAGAAGGGAAAGTTTTCTACATAGAAACCTTGGAGACAATGGTTGATGAGTACTTAGAGGAGCTAAGTATGAAAGATCCTCTCGAAGTGACCCTTACAAAGCCGAATGAAGAACGTGGGATCGAAAATGAAGAAGCTATTGGTTATGAGGAATTTCTTATTCTCAAAAACCCTGGAGAAAAGATGCACACTTCTTGGAACTAGAAGAAGGACGAGAAGGAGAGAGAAGACGCTAGCAATGGTAAGACTAGTGTGGAGGATGAATGGAGCGAGCTCGATGCACCGAAACTAGAACTGAAACCGCTTCCCAAGGGGCTAAGGTACGCATTTCTTGGTCCTAATTCAACGTATCCCGTCATAATTATTGATGAATTAAATGATGAAGAAACCTCGTTGCTTTTGCATGAACTGAAAAAATATAAAAAAGCTATAGGTTATTCATTGGATGACGTTAAAGGGATATCTCAATCATTGTGCATGCATAGAATCTACCATGAGGACGAAAATAAAACATCAATTGAACCACAAAGGAGGTTGAATCCTAATTTGAAAGAAGTGGTTAAAAAGGAAATTTTGAAGCTACTTAAATCATAGATAATCTATCCTATCTCGGATAGTACTTGGGTGTCCCCGGTTCATGTAGTTCCAAAAAATGGTGGAATTACAGTGATTAAAAATGACAAAGATGAATTGATTTCAACGAGGACAATTACGGGTCATAGAATGTGCATTGATTACAGAAAATTAAATGCATCAACTAGGAAATATCATTTTCCTTTGCCATTCATTGACCAAATGCTAGAAAGATTAGCAAATCATTCATACTATTGTTTTCTTGATGGATATTTAGGATTCTTTCAAATCCCTATCCACCCTCATGATCAAGAGAAAACAACTTTCACATGTCCTTATGGTACCTTTGCTTATCGAAGAATGTCATTTGGATTATGTAATGCACCTGCGACTTTTCAAATGTGTATGATGTCGATTTTCTCTGATTTTATCGAAGATATAATGGAGGTTTTTATGGATGATTTTTCTGTCTATGGCTCTTCCTTTGCTGCGTGTCTTTCTAATTTGTGCAGAGTATTAAAGCGTTGTGAAGACACAAGCCTCGTCCTCAATTGGGAGAAATGCCACTTCATGGTCAAAGAAGGAATTGTACTAGGACACAAGATATCCGAGAGTGGGATAGAAGTTGATCAAGCTAAGATCGAGGTGATGATGAACTTGCAGCCGCCAACTTCGGTGAAAGGCATAAGGAGTTTCTTGGGACATGCTAGGTTTTATAGAAGATTCATCAAAGACTTCTCATCAATCGCTAGGCCAATGACACGACTTTTGTGCAAGGACAAAGAGTTTGTATTTGATGGAGAATGCCACAAAGCTTTCGTGAAGCTAAAAGATGCATTGGTGAGTGCACTGATTGTACAGCCACCGGATTGGGACTTGCCATTTGAAGTGATGTGCGACGCAAGTGACTATGCTGTTGGGGCCGTGTTGGGATAGAAGAAGGACAAGAAGCTCCATGTCATTTATTACGCAAGCCGAACTCTAGATGAAGCACAAGTCAAATATGCAACAACGGAGAAAGAGTTGTTGGCGATAGTCTACGCCTTCGAGAAGTTCCGATCCTATTTGGTGGGTTCTAAAGTCATCGTGCACACCGACCATGCTGCATTGAGACACTTGCTGGCCAAGAAAGATGCCAAGCCAAGATTGTTGAGATGGATTCTTCTCTTGCAAGAATTTGATCTAGAGATAAAAGACAAGAAGGGCATCAAAAATGGTGTAGCGGATCATCTATCAAGAATGAGGATTAAAGAAGACATACCAATCGATGATTCCTTACCCGAGGAGCAAGTACACTTGATTCACACTTTACACAAAGCGGATTACATGCTAGGAGAGCTATTGGCGATTGACACCACCAATGTTAGCGAGCCGTGGTATGCTGATTTTGTCAACTACCTGTCATGCGAGATGGAACTACCACACCTCCATGGGTATGCAAGAAAACAATTCTACAAGGATGTGAATAGCTATTTTTGGGATGAGCCCTACCTCTATCGGCAATGCAAGGACCAACTTTATCGAAGATGTGTCTCGAAAGAAGAAGTTCCCGGGATTTTATTCCATTGCCATGGGTTGAATTATGGTGGACACTTTGCAACATTCAAGACGGTGACAAAGGTCTTACAAGCCGGCTTTTGGTGGCCCACGATGTCCAAAGACACTTACAGATTTATTTCTAAGTGCGATGCGTGTCAAAGGAAGGGCAATATAAGCAAGAGAAACGAGATGTGATAACACCATTTTTTGCATGTTTTAGTGTGTTTATTTCATTGACCTTATTCCCATTTTGTATAGTTTTTGGAATGTTTTCATGCATTTGAGTCTTATTTTGTATTGTCTAGCATTTTAGATGTCATAGGTTGTTTTGTGTCTTTTTTTTTGCTTGCTGGAGTTTTTTAGGTAATTGTGAGTGATTTGGATCAAATGAGATGCTTGGAGTTTGAAGGAGAATATAAAAAAGAAGCAAATGAAGCATAAACGAGAGTTGATCGGTTTGCGGGATCTAAAAGACAAAATCGGATGAAGCCCTTTCGTTTGGAATTAGCTTGGGAGTTTTTCATGAAAGTTATACAAAATTGAGTTAGCTTTTCAACGGAAGTGGTTCCATGTCATTCGCATCAGAAGTCCAAGAAATCCGAGCGATTTACCGGAAAATGCAGTGGTAATCTGAAACGGCTGAAAGATCGTGTCAAATCAAGGTCTTCCCGCGCCCAGTTTAAAATGAGGTCTTGATCAAAGTTGTAGACAATTGAGTTAGATTCATGTGGGCACCGGATGCATATCATTCGGAGATCTATTTCAAGAGTTATGGCCGATTTGGTGAAGACGTATCAAACCTTCACCAACCCCCACAACCTTCACCAAACCCACCTTCACCAAACCTTTGGTAGTCAAATATGGAAACTGTCAACAAAAGAAGCTGTCAACAAAACAAGCTGGATTTGTCAACAATGAAAGCTGGATGTTTCAACAATGGAAGCTTAACAACCCCTCACATCTTCTATAAATACCAATGTAATGGGAATAACTAAAATCATCAACTCACAATACAAACACATCTTCTACTCAAAGCTTAAACACTCTCTCTTTTCTCTCATTTTCGTTTTTCCTTTCATGCTTACGAAGGAGTGTTCATCATTTTCATATAGAGAAGATTTTCTCTAAAACTCTTCCTCTTTTCTTATTTATTAAATTATGTCTTTCATTTCTATCATCTTGTATTGTTATTTAATTATGTGTGAATAATTCTATCATGGGTTAAGGGTTTGGTAGTTTATGATGTTTTGATTTAAAAGATTGGAGATGTTTAAATATAGAATTTAATTTATCCTCATGTTTTGAAAATAATCTTAAAGCTAGAAGTGAGTTGGAAAACCATTTCTTGATTTTAGATAAATCGCTACCCGGAAGGGGGTTGCGATTTGTCTTGTAATTTTCATCTCATGCTTTTCATTCTTAACCTATGGAAATAGAAGTCTAAGGTGAATTGTGATTAACATAATATTGAGTTCATAGTTTATAAATCTTTTATTTGCAATTGGGAAATTAGCTTAAATAAATGATTTATAAAAGGATTAGTGTCATGGAAACGAGCTAGTCTAAATTAAGTGATCATGATCTAGGAAATAAATTTATTTAATCGTTTTAAACATCATCTCTCAATTATCAAACATTTACGAAATACCAAACCCGAAAACCCATGTCTTAAATTCTGTTGTAATTTCTTGATTTAAATTCCAATTTTTATTTGTGCTTTCTAGAATTCTTATAATTGTGATTCAAATTATGTCCCTTAAATTGTTATAATCATTTTCATCTTAATTTCTCTTTTAAAATTAATAGTTTTAATTATTTAGTTTCTAAAACCAAAAACCCAAAAAAACTAAATCGCTTAGCTTAAATAGTTTCTTGAATTCTTAGTGTGTTATTCATTCTCCTTGTGGATTCGATCCTAAAGTGTTACATCGACATACCGTTATGATTACGGTAGTGTACACACATTAGATTAATTGGTGTGGTAAAACAAGTAAATCAATATATGTGCTTCCTTATTTGTACAGCGTCTCCTTCGTATATATCGGAGCCTTACTCATGAATAATAATAACGATCGATTCCTCTTACTCAATATGGTATTAGAGACTCTTAGGTTTTAACCTATTCTCTCGCCGCCGGCAAATTCTTCTTCTTCTTCTTCTTTCTCTCCTTCTTCTTCTCTGTTCGATTCTCTCCATTGATATTTCTCTCAAATCTCAATCTTCTTTCATATCGCTATGACTTCTGATTCTACTTCAGAAAGAAGGAGAGAAAGAAGAAGAAGAAGAATTTGCCGGCGGCGAGAGAATAGCTTAAAACCTAAGAGTCTGTGATACCACTTCTCTCTGTCAACATGTCCAGTGTGACAAAGCTCACAAACCAAAATTATCTGATGTGGGGACGTCAAGTTCGAGCGTTACTTGAAGGTCATGAACTGCAACAGTTCATTGACGTATTTGAAGGAATCCCTTCTCCAACAATTCTTGTCAATGGTGTCTCTTCTCTGAATCCTGCTTATGTTACATGGAGGCGCCAAGACCGTCTTCTCTACAGTGCTATCATCGGTACGATCTCGCTACCGGTTCAATTTGTGGTATTGATATATCATGGTTTTTTCCCCGTTTAAGCCATGATATAAGTTCGTTTTATAGAATCTTTCTACTATTTTGTAGTGTTTTAGAGTCTTTTACATGTTTTAGCACGTTTGGAGCATAATTAGAGATATTAGAGCTTTTTGGAGCATTTTGGAGCAAAGCAGAAGTTCGTGTAGCTGAGTACCCGATTTGAAGCCTCAGTATCGATCGATACTGACTAGTATCGGTCGATACTCACTGAAGCAGACACGAGTCGCGACTTTAAATGAAGAGTTGAAGAATTGCAAAATTGCCCAGAAGACTTTATTATTTACAATTTAGCCCAAAACGTGTTTTAGCAGTTTAAGTTAGGTTTTTAAGCCACTTTGGCTATTAAGCTTTATTTTATTCTATATACTTTGAGAGAGATTTGTTCCAGGGTTTTTAGAGAGACAATTCTGAACCCTTTGTTTCTTATTGATTTCTTTTATGCAATTCTATTCATTTATGATTTCTGTTCCATTAATCATGTCCAAGTAGATCCACTTTAGGTTCAGGGTTCTCATAAAGATTTTCTCTGAATGTTAGGTTAATTAGTTAATTAGGATTCACCATCTGAATTAGTTCTTCACCATAGGTTGTTCTCATAGCTAATTCTAGGTTGACGAATCTGGAACTTAGATCTTAGGATAATTGATTAGGCACAAGAGTGCGATTAATTACCTGATAGAACTTAGGGTGAGCAAAATAACTATTCGCAAAGAGATTTGGTTTAGTTGTTTTGTGAACAAATCAAACTTGAACTAAAAGCTGGTTTAGACTTTAGGATTCGCAAAGAGATTTGGAATTCTAGGATTTAGACTTAGATAGTTTTCGCAACGAGAGTTGGTTAGCTATACTTTAGTGATTTGAGTTCAAGAACCGCGCTAAATCTGAATCATGTTAGTTAGTTTATCTACATTCATTGAATTCCTGAGAAATACCCTGAGCCTATCTTCTTTCCAATTGACTTACAACTTGTTTAATTTACGCACTCGCATTTAATTACATTGTTTGGTTTAGCTTAATTCGAGTCTATATAATCTATTGTGTGACTTTCTTGAGTTCTTGTGTTCGACCCCTACATATACTACAACAACTGCTTTAGTACTTATAGGGTATTAATTTGAGCATATCAAATTTGGCGCCGTTGCCGGGGACTCAATTTCGCCATTAGATTTTAGCTAAGAATTTCGTCTAAATCGTAGAGTATCGATCGACACCCTAGTGGTATCGGTCGATACCCGTCGCGTTTTTCGGTTACTTACGTTCTTGACTTTCGTGTTTCAGGTGCATGCCTCTTCGTGAAACCAGAAGGAACAAGAGCACTCAGCTAGTTAATCTTTCCAACGAGGAGCTAGCAAACTTGGAACGCACAATCAGGAAAGCAAAGAAGCCAGCAGAGATGAACAACCCATTGGTTTTGATTCGTGATGAGGCTGGTACTTTCAGAGACCGAGAGGGTCATTTGTGCAATGAGAGAGGGCAACGTCTTGACGAAGAAGGAAACGTCATTGCCCCTGAAGTTGTCAATGAGGCTGCAGCGCAATTTGGGCGCGAGAATCTCGCGAATCATGTGGTTGCTCGAGAGAGGACGATTGGTGAGTACAACAGGCCAGATCAGTTCTACGCCAATCGATCAGCGATTCGCACTCCTACTTTTCAGAGGAATGACTTTGAGCTGAAACCTGCATACTTCACTCTTGTGGGTCAGCATCCTTTTTATGGTCTTCCTCATGAACACCCTATGGATCACATTGAGAGATTTGAGGATTTGGTCACTAGCATCAAGTACGATGGAGTGTCCTATGATTTCCTCTTCTGTAAGCTTTTCCCATACTCTCTTGGTGGGGATGCAGCTTACTGGCTGAAGCAGTTACCTCCTGGATCGCTGACTACCTGGGAGGAGACCAAGAATGCATTCTTGAACAATTTCTATGATGATGCAAGATCAGAGGAGCTTAGGAATAAGATCTCCCAATTTTCTCAAGGAGCGACTGAGGCGTTCAAGGCTGCTTGGGTGAGATTCAGATCATATCAGAGGGATTGTCCACATCACGGGTACACTAAGGTTCAGTTGCTGGGTATCTTCTTCAGAGGGATTGATTGGAGGTATCAGATGGCCTTAGATGCTGCGAGTAATGGAAATTTCAACACCAGATATCCTGACGATGCTTATGTGCTGATTGAGAACTTGGCGTCTAGCAATAGCACCAAGAATGCAGACTTTGAGCGGAAGAAGCAGGCTGGGAATTTGGATGGATCGCAGATTGCTGAGGTTCAAGCCAAGCTGGATTCAGTGCACAATCTTCTGATGGGAAAGACGAAGAAAGCTGTTCACTTTGCTGATGAGGATGAAGTGAAAGGTGTTAACTACATTGGTGGTGCTGGATTTCAAAGTCAAAGGTATCAATACCCACCTCACCCACCCAAAACTCCAGAGAGCAAGGTTGAGTCTATGCTTGAGCAGCTTCTTCAGGGACAGCAGAAGATGACAGTGGATTTCAATGGGAAGATGGATGCTATGTACACAGACCTAAATGGAAAAATTGAAGCTCTTAGCATTCATCAGAAGAGGCTGGAAACTCAGGTCGCTCAGACTGCAGCAGCTGTCAAGGGAAAGATGGTTCATGCACATAATGAACACGTCAATGCAATCACCTTAAGAAGTGATGAAGAGGTCGATCCAGGAGTGAAAATTGGCCTAACTGCAAAGAATCTCGTCGATCTTGCTGAAAATGACGACGATGAGGCTCCCGAAATCGCCCCGGTATCGATCGATACCACCCAGCATCGGTCGATACCCGTCCAAGGATCTGCCAAAGACGTTTTGAAACAACAAGCATCGACCGACACCAGCCAGTGTCGATCGACACCAGTGCAGATACTTTCATGGGACATCTCAAGCCCTCGTGTGTCGATCGATACCCACCCTGTATCGATCGACACTGACCCTGGAGTCGAGAGGACACCTAATGTGACGCCAGAGAGGGTCTACAAACCTAAGGTGCCATATCCTCGACCACCTAGACATCTCATGAACCCTATTACTGCGGAGAAGTTGTTCGCTTTTGAGAAGATGGTCAGGAGGATTCCCCACACTATATCTTTTGAAGAAGCTTTTGAAAACCGTCCTTTGGAGTGTTACTTCCAAAAATTGCAGAGAAACTGAGGAAGAGATCAAGACACTCTTTATCAAAGCCAGAAGTACACCACCTCCGATGAAACAGCTAATTAAGAGGGAAGACCCAGGAATATTCTCAGTTCCATGCTCTATCTATGGAGTTAAATTCAAAGAGTCTATCGTTGACTTGGGGGCTAGCGTCAATGTCATGTCAAGGGCAATTACAGAGAGATTGGAAGCTGATATTCGATCTCCCAAGACATCTCTCACATTCGCGAAATGTTTCACCTCACTTCCATACGGTACAATCTCTGATTTGATGGTTGAAGTAGGAGATTGTCTGGTTCCTACTGATTTTCAGGTTGTGGAGATGAGTGCAAAATCTAGTACGCAGTTGATTCTTGGAAGACCGTTTATGGCTACGGTTGGTGCCATTATGGACACACCCAGCAAGAGAATCTCGTTCTCATACATTGACAAGGGGGTGTACTACAAAGCCATTCCTACTAGAGGAGCTACCACGCATGTCTATTGCATCGCTGTTGTCACAGGAGAGACGTTGGTAGCTGATCCTTTCGAAGAACCTTTTGACGTGCCAACTGTCATGGACATTCTAGATAGTCCTTCTGGTCATCACCAAGAAAGACGTCAAAACAGCTAAGGCAAAGAAGAAGGTAAAGAGCAAAGGAGTAAAAGGTGCTCCCTCTATGACTTTAATCCCACAGAAGTGTGATGGGGACTCGATTGAGTACAAGGTGAAGTGCAAAGGAACCTCAAAACCATTCTCCAAGGCTAGAGTCATTCTTACTCCGGAGCTGAAAGAGAAAGGAAAAAAGGTTATAGAGAGCATGTTGAGTAGAACTCTGAGTCTGCAAGTGTCTAGTTGTAGAACTTGCATGGGAGTGAGTTCTCAACCTCGCTCTGACTAATCACCTAAGCAAAGTCAAGCTCGTGACTTTAAACAAGCGCTTGGTGGGAGGCAACCCACTGGTAAGTCTGATATAAGTCTTTTGTTTTTGTTTTTGTTTTTGGTTTTATGTTTTGTGTCTTGTTTTTTGCGTGAATCAGTTACAGAGGATCGGTATCGACCTATACCACCTGGTATCGATCAACACCACATGCATCAATGACGATGAGAAGAAGTTTCTGTGTCGGCCTAAGCCTGGTATCGCTCACCGGTGTTGTGTGTCGGTCGACACCCCTACCCCAATTCGGTAACTTCTCTGATTTTCACGTTTCAACTCGACTGTTATGTTTCTTTTACTGACTCTAGACTAGATAACATTGGGGACAGTGTTTTTCAAGTCTGGGGGAGGTAGTCGCTGACATTGTGTTTGTTTTTCTTAGAGTCAGTTGTTTTTGAGTCATTTGTCGTTTTATTGAGTCAAAATTTGTTGGAGACTATGATCGTGTTCTTGACTCTTTTGTTTTGACTTTGCTTCTAAGTGACCACTGTTACAGAATCAGCTACAGATCGACTAATGAAAAATCCAAAGGCTGACCAGTTAACTAGAAGACACACATGTTTCCAACAGAGTTCTTTTAAAGCCTGAGCCAAATTTCTGCACTTCATCGACGTGGTTAGTATTCATAGAGCTTGATTCCTCATTCATATCTGACAAAGGAACCCATGTGTTTAAAAGTAATAGTATCTCTCTCCCCTTCTGTTAATTAATAAATAAGTGCATGAAAAGATGAGATGATTTTCTCCTAAGTATAGGATTAGGAATGTTTCCAGTGATCCCATTATTCTACTTGGTAAGGAATGATCACACAAAGGTTGGAAGCGAGGTTAGGATTTTCCTATGATGCCATTATTCGCCTACACCCTCTAATACATTGAGAGGGAAGAACCGGGGATTCGGTGGCAAACACCATCAATACTCGCGTCTCATAGTGTATGTGCGAATCTAAAAAAAAAAAAAAGAATATGATAAGAAATAAGTCTGGGGGAGAGGAAAAGTGATGCAAAAAGTGTGAAATTGGGTGGTTCCTTGTCATGATATTGTATGGAAAAGAATCTATAAGGTTCTTGGTGTTAATCACAACGATGAAACTGGCGATGATGTGTTTAATTGAATGAAGCTGTGAAATAATGTGTGGAGTATGGGAAGATGCGAATGTCTACGGAGAAGTACATGGTGGTTAGATTTGGAACTGGTTAGGTGATATCGTGAGTCTCCGTTGTTTTCAAACCTCTTTCTCTGGTTTAGTCTTCTATTTGCTTGAGGGCAAGCAAAGGCTAAGTCTGGGGGAGTTGATATATCATGGTTTTTACCCCGTTTAAGCCATGATATAACTCCATTTTATAGAGTCTTTCTACTATTTTGTAGTGTTTTAGAGTCTTTTACAGGTTTTAGCACGTTTGGAGCATAATTAGAGATATTGGAGCTTTCTGGAGCATTTTGGAGCAAAGCAGAAGTTCATGTAGCTGAGTACCCGATTTGAAGCCTCAGTATCGATCGATACTGACTAGTATCGGTCGATACTCACTGAAGCAGACACGAGTCGCGACTTTAAATGAAGAGTTGAAGAATTGCAAAATTGCCCAGAAGACTTTATTATTTACAATTTAGCCGAAAACGTGTTTTATGAGTTTAAGTTAGGTTTTTGAGCCACTTTGGCTATTAAGCTTTATTTTATTCTATATACTTTGAGAGAGATTTGTTCCAGGGTTTTTAGAAAGACAATTTTGAACCCCTTATTTCTTATTGATTTCTTTAATGCAATTATATTCATTTATGATTTCCGTTCCATTAATCATGTCTGAGTAGATCCACTTTAGGTTCAGGGTTCTCATAAAGATTTTCTCTGAATGTTAGGTTAATTAGTTAATTAGGATTCACCATCTGAATTTGTTCTTCACCATAAGTTGTTCTCATAGCTAATTCTAGGTTGACGAATCTGGAACTTAGATCTTAGGATAATTGATTAGGCACGAGAGTGAGATTAATTATCTGATAGAACTTAAGGTGAGCAAAATAACTATTCGCAAAGAGATTTAGTTTAGTTGTTTTGTGAACAAATCAAACTTGAACTAAAAGCTGGTTTAAACTTTAGGATTCGCAAAGAGATTTGGAATTCTAGGATTTAGACTTAGATAGTTTTCGCAACGAGAGTTGGTTAGCTATACTTTAGTGATTTGAGTTCAAGAACCGTGCTAAATTTGAATCTTGTTAGTTAGTTTATCTACATTCATTGAATTCCTGAGAAATACCTTGAGCCTATCTTCTTTCCAATTGACTTACAACTTGTTTAATTTACGCACTCGCATTTAATTACATTGTTTGGTTTAGCTTAATTCGAGTCTATATAATCTATTGTGTGACTTTCTTGAGTCTTTATGGTTCGACTCTTACATATACTACAACAACTGCTTTAGTACTTATAGGGTATTAATTTGAGCATATCAGGTATCCAGTGCGAATACAACCAAAGAAGTTTGGGATAGTTTTGCAGAAACGTTTGGTAATCCGACAAGAGGTCATATTCGATAGCTGAAGTATCAGATCAAGACATGCTCCAAAGGAACCAAAACGATAAGGGAGTATATGCGTCTCATCAAGGGCAAGGCAGATGAGCTTAGTCTTCTCGGCAAGCCAATGGATCTAGAGGATCTCACCGAACAGATCCTTGCTGGTCTTAGTGAAGACTACAAACCGGAGATTGATGCGGTAAATGGACGGTATAATTCAATCTCTTTTTCTGAACTGCACGAGCGGCTCCTAAATCGCGAGGCAATGATCTTGTGTTCATACACAGTTCCGGCTACTCCAATTGTCGCTCATTCCACCGACGCGCGTCCACGGCAGCAGCATCGCAGTCAGCCAAATTATCAGAATCGATCTGCTCCGCAGGGTCAGCAACACAATCGCTTCTCTTAACTGTATCTTGGATGTTGCCAATCATGTGGCGTACAAGGTCACAGTGCCAAGTATTTTCCTGATTTTTGCATCGTTAAGGGAGCTGGCTTAGCCTCACAACTGTCCTTTTCACATCATCACTCTCAATCGTGGCAATCACCACAACATCAACAACAATGGCAGCCTCGAGCAAACGCTGCCATGATGTCTGATACTTCGACTTGGCTGGTCGACACTAGTGCGTCTCATCACATGACGTCAGATTTGGCTATTCTATCACTTCACAATCCTTATAATGGAGGTGACGACGTTCTCCTCGGTGATGGCTCTGCCATGCAGATCTCGCACACTGGTTCTTGTTCTCTCCCTTCGTATACTAAACCTTTCTTTCTCAATAATATTCTTTGTGTTCCTTCTCTTGATAAAAACCTAATCTATGTTTTTCGATTATGTAAAACTAATGATGTTGCGGTTATTTTTACTCTGACATATTTTCAGGTGAGAGATTTACAAACGGGGGCTCTTCGTCTGGAAGGCAAGCCTAAAGATGGCACTTATGAGTGGCCAAAAATTACCAACTCCAAACCACCTTCTCTTGCTTTTGCTTCTGTCGTTAAAACTACTCTTTCGGATTGGCATTCTCGTTTAGGTCATCTGGCTTTATCCATTCTTCAAAAAGTTGTTTCTCTTTTTGATTTACCTCTTGCTTCGAATGTTTTGCCTTTCACAACTTATATCCGTGCCAATCTTGTTCTATTAATAAAATGCACAAGTTGCCTTTCACAACTTCAACTTTAAAGTCTTCTCATCCTTTAGATATTGTTTTCTCTGATGTTTTGATACACGAATTTTCAAGGTCTCTAGAGGATCAATTACTCTTTATACGAGTAGTATAAGAGGTATCGAACCAATTGGGGGATTTCAAATCACTAAGAATACAAGGAACTAATTAAGTTAAGCTAAAAAGGTGAATGATTGAGTTTTACTAACGCCCTAATAAGATTAAGCAAACGAACAAGATGAAACAAACTAAGCAAGATGTGAGTTCAAATAATGGGAACGAATCCAAGGATGGGGTAATTGGATATAGGCTATTCCAAGTCTAATTCATGATGCTCATACACAATCAAGGTTAATTTCCAAGGTTAAGATCCTAATTATGACTAATCCTCTCTCAATGTACTAATCACCTATGCTAATCACTAATCCAAGATCAAATCCTCATTTGTGGACTCTTAATTAGCAAGCATTAAATTCATTAATCAAGATCACCTAAATAATCCCTTAGACAACTAATCTCTTAGGCTAAGAAGGTTCTTTCTCTTAAAAAGCTCTCTTAGGCATTTCATCGAACACCTTGTGGGTGGGAAATGCCTTAAGATCAAGTTTGACTTTCTCAAGCACAATCAAGCATTAAACACTCTCCTTAAGAGTAGGAAACTAATTATCTATCTCTAAGCATCACAAATCATCCATGGGAATCACATAATCCTAACCCATCCCTAGATCCTAAGAGACTACTCACTAATCATAATGGACCCAACAAATCCTATGAAGAACATGTTTAATCCTATGATTAGATGATGAATTGATTAAGAAAGAAGATATAAGGTGAAGAGATTTAAGGAACTAGAACTCAAATTGCATAAATCAAAATGAGATATCTCTTACAAAATATTTAGAACACACTTAAAGAGGTTTTTAGCATCAAAAAAATACATTCTCCCCAAAAATTAGGTTTTTTTGGTATTTATAGTGAATAGTATGAACCAGGTCAACCCGGAAAAAACCGGGTATTGACCCGGTCGGGTCTGGATCGGTTTGCAGCAAAAAGGTTTGTACCGACCGATCCTGGGTCGGTACAAACCACTCGGTACTAACTCTCTCTGCGCAGGCGGATGGATGTTGGATGAGTTTTCAGCCAGCTAAACTGGAATCTGGTCGATGCCAAACATGTTAGGTCGTGCGTGGGACGAGTTTTAGCCGGCAGAGATCGACCTACGTGAGCGCGGGATTAGTGCCGTTTGGTAGTGCCGACCCACTAATCTTCATCGTGCAGGTTGGATAGATGCTTGATGTGGAGTTAGCCGGCTGAAATGAAATCTGGTCGTGCGCGGGTAGAGTTTTAGCCGGCAGAGATCGTGCCAAATGATGGCCCTTTTAGTGCTGTTTGGTAGTACCGATCCAGGGTCGATCGGTACTAATCTTCTTGAGGGGTTGTGCCGCTTCATTCTAGACCGGTATGGGAGAGCTCTTCAGATCGGCACAAGTCTCTGCCTCAGCACCGATCCAGTGTACCGCTCTAGAGTCGGTCGGTGTGGGGCAAGAGATGGAACGTCGAGTGAATCGTCGTCGATCTGGGTGAGTGTGCCGGTCGGTTCTGGAGCGATACAAAATTGGTTGTGGATCGGCGCAAGCTTCTGTCCCAATACCGATCCAGTGTACCGACCCAGGATCGGTCGGTACAGCCCTCTGGAAACACCATTTTTGCCTTGGCTATCTCCTTTTGCTCCCGGGGTCGCATGTACTCGGTTCCAAAGCCTTCGGTGTCTCTCAAAACGTCTCCAGGTCCCTAGAAATCTCCCCAAATCATGCAAGACTCACTAGGACCTAATGCAAAGACTCTAACTTTAAATGAAATCGAAATGCTAACTAAAATCATGATTATGTATGCATGCGACTATAAACTACATGTAAAATGTGATGCTAAAACAAGTAAATTATGGGAATATCAACTCCCCCAAACTTACTCTTTTGCTTGTCCTCAAGCGAACAAACACGAGCAAGTAGGGAGAGAGGTTTGAAGGCGGGGGCTCAAATCCACAAGTATCATAAAAAGAATTCAAGCCCAATGTCCAAGTTGTTAGTTCTAGAATGCGATCAAACAAGTCTACTCAAAAGGAGTTAGCCATATCCCTTCCCTACATGAATCAAGCCTAAGTCTCAACCTACACATGCGTTCCTCTTATCCAATCCCTTGACATTCATTAAATCGTTTCAAGTGAATCATGGTTATGCAAGTCAAGTGAATTCATTTGGCCATGGTGGAAGGTCTTGAGATAAAAGTGATCTCAAATGAATGGGGTTTCTTCAATGCAAAGGGATCTCTCAAAAGGAATCAACTAATGCAAAATGCTAAGAGTAAAGCCCAATAGATGCATACAAGGATGACTTCCATCTACCCAATGCCTCCTATCGATCTTAACTCCTAATCTCTAAGCCCGAATGATGACCCTTCCTAAGCTACCCTTTTTCACAAGGCCATTAGCCTTCATCACTCACATGGTCTCACTTTCTCTTCAATTAAGCACCTAGGGGATTTTCTTTTTTCTCCAAATGGCTTGGCTTACAACATTTTTACTCACTTAGCTCTTCTTTTACTTACTCTAGTCTCTCTTTTCTCATTTTCTCGTACCTTAGCCGTTTTCGGCTCTTTTTCTTTTCTTTTAAAGCTAGAGACTATTTTCTTTTGATACTTAGAGATTTTTCAAAACTTTTCTTGCCAACCATTCCAACTTTTGCTTATCCCCTATTTCTTTTCCATTTCTCCCTTCTATTTCTTTTCTTTATCCCCAAACCCCCATCCTATCTAGTCCTAACCTATGTCTAGCCCTTTGAGTTCGGGCTAGTTCTACATGGTAGCTTCTCCTTGTCGTTCTAAACTCAACACTTTTTGCCTAGTTGATTCGGAAAAGGCCTCACGTCGCTCACAAATGATTTTTGGCTTGAAGGACGGTTGGGTTATGGGAATGGTTAACCGTTCCAAAGAGGGGAACCGGCTATTCGAGCTAACAAAGAGTGGTAAAAAGGAGAAGATAGCTCGAATATGTGTATCGGTATCCATGAATCCACATTGACATCCACAACCAAGATAATTAATATGTCAAAATTGAGGTTATCACTTAGGTAGGATTGGACTCGATTCACACTTGTTTTAGCTAAGACCTAAGTAATGAGACACGAGGTCAAAACATGGTTCGTCCTTTATTTCAAACACGAGATCAAAGCATCAAACAACTAGCAACGAGGACATTAGACCGAGCTCTTAAAATGATACTCTACAAGAAAAAATCATCATTGCTCCCTATACACGTGCAATGCAACATATATGTTACTAGACTCGATCCTACTTATGAAATGCACCTACATGTTTTTCTTTTTGTGTTTTCAAATTTTTCGACGATT
Source organism: Eutrema heterophyllum (assembly GCA_002933915.1). Taxonomy (NCBI): domain Eukaryota; kingdom Viridiplantae; phylum Streptophyta; class Magnoliopsida; order Brassicales; family Brassicaceae; genus Eutrema; species Eutrema heterophyllum. The sequence goes on from PKMM01022226.1 coordinate 91,133, forward strand.
TTTTTTTTTTTTTTTTTCTATGCCTTAGATGAATGCATGAGACTCAAAATGCAAAATAGAAAAAATAAGATCAAAATAAACATGATTAGATGCCGGTCCCTCCCCCAAACTTAAATCACACCGTCCCGGTGTGAAATAAATTCGAAGGAAGAACCAAAAACGAGAGACAAAAATAACTATACAATGCAAGACGCAAGAAAAAAAAAAATAGAAACTATGTACAAGGGTGTTGGAGTCTTACCTAGTAATATTGAGATGAGGAGGAAGACCCCATCGAGAAAGAGGGGTTGCTAGAGCACGGTGATGGAGATCTCATGGCCTTTCGCCTTCTCTCTACGAGCCAAGGAACGGCATGCTTCCTCGTGATCGATCATCTCTCCGCCATGCGAGCCTTCGCCAATCTCACGGCGGTGCGTGGCCCGTGTCTCTCCGTGCCCGTCGCTAGCCGTTTCGTAAGAGCTTTTTGCCTTAAGCTCCTTGATTGTCTCCTTCAAGCTCTTGATCGTCTTTGCCATCTTTCTCATTGATCGGTCTTGCCACTTGCACCATCTTTGGAGTAGTCTCGTTCAATGGTGTGTGTGTCTAGTGGCGGGATCGCCCATTGCTCCATCGAACGGCTCAAAATGGTATCGCTCACTCCCGTAGGTGGGCATAGGAAGTGGTGGGCTAGCAGTATCATCATCGGAGTTGGGGGATTCTTCGGTCGCACTTGCCCTCGAAGTCCTACTCTTCTCGGCCTTTTCCTTGCGAGGTAGGCCGATAGGTGGATCCATGGCCGGATTGTAGAGATGGTCCTTGGTGGGGTAGAATGTGATGTTCCGCTGGTTTTGAAGGCAAGTGAGATCCGCGTTGGGCAGCAAAACTTGCACCGCTTCATCTCTACCAAGCTTGATGTTGTAAGCGAGCAACGGTCCAATTCTTCCTTTGAGGAACCTTGTGCGTATGAGATACGCTTCATCCATCAAATTCCACTCCTCCTTCGTATGCGACAGTTTTACCCCTTTGGCTTTTAGAATGGGCGTCACAAGCCAACCAATGCTTATTGCGGATTTCTTGTTCTTGGTCTCGTATGCCCACGCTTTGTAGCAAAAGAAACGTCTCACCAAGAGAGTTGCAAAAGACGGGATCCTCTCGCTTCCTTTGAAAACAGTCCCGTTGGGGAAAACCGGGAGAGGGGGTCTTAACCCGAGAGCCATCAACTCGAGTTCGTCAAGTGTAACCGTACCGAATTCCACCTTGGCGAAGAACATATGGGCCAGCACCTTGTGTACATATCGAAGCGCCGGGTTACGGATGTGAGTGGTTTTGTTTCCACCCGAGTGATAGTTTCCATAGCCAATGGTTTCCCATACCCGCTTGAGCTCGTTCTTTGGGTAATGAAAGTACGGGCTCCCACTTGTTCCCTCCTCACGGAACCCAAACATGTGGCAAATCTCATGGAAGGTCATTCGAAAGTCTTTGCCATTCACCATGAACCCAATCTCTCCAAACCCGGTTTGGGCATTTGACTTCTTGTGATGCTCGTCGTAGAAGGCTACCTTGAGAGAAGATAGGAATTGGCATGTAAGCTCGTGATGGGCTTGCTCCTTCATGTGTAAGAACCGTCCAAGACCCATGGTATCGAAGATTGTTGCCACGTCTTTGAGAATCCCCATCTTCTCTAGCACAACAACATCCACGAAACGACCTTGCTCAAAATCCATGTCAATAAGCTTGTCGAAGCATTGTTCCGTGGTTGGAGGATCCGGAATAGCAATGGCTTTACCCTTGTCTTTAGCCGCATTTTTGCCCTTCTTCTTGTCCGTGGGTTTTTCGACAATGGCTATTTGCTTGCCCTTAGCCTTAGCGCTTGTCGCATCAACGGGTTTTTTGGCTCGAGAACTCGATGCAACAACCATTGCATTACCCGCGGCCGGAGATTGAGCTTGAGCTTCATCGTTCTTTGTTGCGGCTCTCGTTCGTCCCATCGTTCCTACAATTTCTCGAAGAATTCATTAGTCCCATGGAAGCATAACTTCAAGATCGATGATAAGCAACAAAGTGGAGATAAGTGCCATGAGAAAGAGGTGGTTTAGTTCAATAAAACAATCCACACACTCAAGCCCATAGATTAAACTCCCACAATCTTAAGAATTGTTTCATCAAATTGCTCATTCTCAACAATTTTCACCAAGAATCAAGAAGACAAATTTGCAAATTCTCCATCAAAAACACATTCCAGCTCAAAGAAAACAGCAAATCAATCATCTCCTAGCAAACCCCAAGGCTAAAATCGAGCTAGATGCATAACACTTAAACACTCCAATGGAGTCTCAACTCAAGAGCAAAAATCACGAAATTTTCGGTGAAATACCTTGGGGATGAATGCTTAATTGATAAAAACGATGCTGAATCCAAAAAGAGGAGGAAAAATTGAGTTCAGAGCACTTTGAATCGCTAAATTTGAGTGACTAGAGCAAAAGTTATGGAGGAAACAAGGAAATCGAGAGAGAAAAGAGAGGATGCGCGATAGACTTAGCCGGAGAAGAAGGGTTTTACCGCGTCGGGTCGGGTCAAACGGGCCTGGGTTGGATAAAAACGCTCATGAAAATTGTTGACCCGCGTTGACTTTTTCATACCGATCCGTTTTGGCTCGGTACAAATCGAGCGGTACAAACGTTTTTCTTCCCACCGTTCGATCCTTGATCGGCACAAACCGTGCGGTGCGAGCGTTTTTCTTCCCGTCGTTCAATCCTCGATCGGCATAGATTGCACGGTACGAACGTTTTGCTCTATACTGACCCGTCATAGATCGGCACTAATCAAACGGTACGAGCGTGTTTCTTAGTACCGATCCATTCTGAGCCGGTACACGTCGCCCGTCACTAATCCCTCGGCTAAAAACTCGTCCGCGGAGAGATCGTCTCGGCTAAAAACTTGCCCGAGTGAAAATTGTGTCGGTTGGAGGTCGATCGGGGGAAATATTTCTATGTTGCACCGTTCGGTTCTCGGCCGGTACTAACCATCCGTAACTAAACTTCTTCCTTACGCCTTTGGTGTGTCTCCTTCTCCTTCTAGCCGGCTAAAAACTGCCTTGGGTGCATTCCCTCGGCTAAAGCTGTTCCAGGTTGGAGAAGTCTCGGCTAGAAGTTGCTCGGCAGGGATTTCTCACTGTACCGATCCATCCTGGTGCGGTACTAACTGAGCGGCACAAGAGTTTTCATTGTACCGCCTGATAAGTACCGGCTGGGGATCGGTTGGCATAATTTTACGGATCCTTTCTCTTCGACTTATGCCGATCCGTTCCTGCTCTGCGCACTCGGTTGGTATAACCTCCTGGCGCGATACCGATCCACCATACCGCTCCAGGATGGGGCGGTATGGTCCTCCGAATTCACTGTTTTCGCAGCCTATTCTTTTGCGCTCGTCATCACCATCGGTCCAAGACTTCGCGGCCCGTCAAGATCCTATCAACACTTAAACAAAACATCAAAAAGACCTAGAAAACATAGAAAAACATAAAATGAAAAGTATATACAATGGATAAGCTTGGGGTGTCTCCCAAGAGCACTTTGTTTAACGTCACTAAGTTCGACGTTGGTTACCCGCTTAGGCGGAAGGAACATCATTGAGAGGAAGCGAGACGCTCTCCTCAACGATTTCATTGGCATGGTCATTAGCAACGAACTCTTCTCCGTTCTTGTTCACGAGAACAACAGCTCCATAAGACCTCACATCCTTGATCACAAAGGGACCGGACCACTTAGACCGTAGCTTCCCGGGAAACAGCTTCAACCGGGAGTTAAAGAGCAAGACTTGATCTCCGGCCTTGAAGTCTTTAGGCACAATCTTCTTGTCAAGAAAGGCCTTGGTTCTTTCTTTGTAAATCTTGGAGCTCTCATAGGCCTTGAGCCTAATCTCATCTCTTCTAGCAATGTTCCCCTTCCTTTGGCACGCGTCACAAGTGGAGACAAATGCATGAGCGTCCTTGAACAAACTAGGCCACCAAAAACCCGTTTGGAGAACTTTCGTCGCCGTCTTGAAGGAAGCAAAATGGCCTCCATATGCCGAGCCATGGCAATGGAACAAGATCCCGTTCATTTCTTCTCCCGCCATGCATCTTCGATATAAGGCATCCGAACACAACTTGTACAAAAATAGCTCATCCCAATAGTACCTTGTGACGTCATGAAAGAACTTCTTCTTCTTATAACCATCTAAGTTCGGCGGCTCCTTCCCGCAAACCAAGTAGTTTACCAAATCCGCAAACCAAGGTAGCTTCTCCTCTTGCAATCCACTTGCACTCTCAAGACTCTTCACGGCCTCTATCCCTTTCCTCAAGACGTCCGCCAACATAAGACTTTCTTCGGGAAGTTTGTCGTCTATTGGAACAAGGTCTTCAATTCTCAACCTAGACAAGTGGTCCGCAACTCCGTTATCAATACCTTTCTTGTCCACAATCTCCATGTCAAACTCTTGAAGTAGCAAAATCCACCGGAGAAGTCTTGGCTTGGTTTCTTTCTTGGCGTGTATGTACCTCAAGGCCGCGTGATCCGTGTAGACTATGACCTTCGAGCCAACCACATATGAATGGAATTTCTCCATAGCAAATACCACCGCTAGCAACTCCTTCTCCGTCGTCGCATACCTTGCTTGTGTATCGTCCAACGTCCTACTTGCATAGTAGATGACGTTAACTTTCTTGTCCTTCTTTTGGCCTAAGACCGCTCCGACCGCGAAGTCACTCACGTCACACATAATCTCAAACGGTAGATCCCAATCCGGGGCTTGAACAATCGAAGCACTAACCAAAGCCTTTTTGATTTCCAAAAACGCCTCTAAACACTCCTCATCAAGGTTGAACTCAATGTCTTTGCAAGGAGCCTAGTGAGAGGCCTTGTGATCTTTGAAAAATCCTTGATGAAGCGACGGTAGAAACCCGCGTGACCCAAAAAGCTTCGGACATCTTTAACCGTCTTTGGCGGCTCCAAGCTCACCATGACTTCAATCTTGGCCTTGTCCACTTCAATACCCCTTTCCGAGATCTTGTGTCCTAGCACGATGCCTTCCCGCACCATAAAGTGGCATTTTTCCCAATTTAGCACCAAGTTCGTCTCCTCGCACCTTTTTAGCACCTTACAAAGATTTGACAAACAAGAAGAGAACGAGGAACCATAGACCGAGAAGTCGTCCATGAAGACCTCGACCATCTCCTCAATTAGATCCGAGAAGATCGACATCATGCACCTTTGAAATGTGGCGGGTGCGTTACATAGTCCAAACGGCATCCTTTGATAAGCAAAGGTGCCATAAGGACATGTAAATGTCGTCTTCTCTTGGTCATTCGGGTGAATGGGGATTTGAAAGAATCCTGAATAACCATCTAAAAAGCAATAGAACGGGTGATTAGCAAGTCTCTCAAGCATTTGGTCTATGAATGGTAAGGGAAAATGATCCTTCCTAGATGCGGAGTTAAGCTTACGGTAATCAATACACATTCTATGCCCCGTAATTGTCCTAGTGGGTATGGATTCATTCTTTTCGTTCTTTACCACGGTTATCCCGCCCTTTTTGGGAACCACATGCACCGGGGAAACCCATGTGCTATCCGAGATAGGATATATGATCCCCCCATCGAGAAGTTTGAGGACCTCCTTTTTAACTACCTCCTTCAAATTCGGGTTTAACCGTCTTTGGTGTTTTATGGACGTCCTCGACTCATCCTCAAGATGTATGCGGTGAGTGCAAAGCATAGGTGATATGACCTTGATATCGTCAAGCGAATATCCTATGGCTCTCCTATACTTCCGTAACTCGTGCAATAAGGCGGATAACTCGTTCTCATCTATGTTTTCATTAACTAACCGGGTATGACTCGTTAGGACCTAAGAAAGCGTACCTTAGCCCAACAGGAAGTTGCTTGAGGTCCACTTTAGGTGCCTTGAGCTCGGTCCAATCGTCATCCGTGCTAGACTTACCATTGCTAGCTCCTCCCATGTTCTCACCATGCTCCACTTCCAAAGCAAAGCTTTCTTGTACTAATCCCAACGTAGAACCGTCTTCACATTTAGTCACTTGACTAGCCAACTCAAGGAATGGGGTTTCTCTATCAACTGGCTTGTGTGAGTCCAAAAATAGCTCATACCCTTCGCTTGCTTCACTCAAATACCCATGCTTCCCATGCTCTTGTGTCAAAACCACTTGCAACCCATCTTCAAGACTAATCTCTTCAAGTAACTCATCCGCGAGCTCATCCATCGTCTCAATGTAGAAGCATTGACCGTCAATTGTAGGCTTCTTCATAACATCGTTGATGTTGAATTCAAGAACTTCATCCTTGCCTAAATGCAAATCAATCTTCCCTTTCCTTACGTTGATGATAGCTCCCGCGGTTGCTAAAAACGGCCTCCCAAAGATGAGTGGATCTTTAGGCTCTTCATCCATCTCAAGCACAACAAAGTCCGTCGGGACAATGAAGTCTCTAACCACGATCGGTAGGTCTTCAAGCAACCCAATTGGCACTCTCACGTTTCTATCCGCCAAGATCAAAGAGATGTTACAATCCTTGTACTTTGTGAAGCCCAATCTCTTAGCAACCGAAAATGGCATGAGACTCACGCTAGCCCCTAGATCACAAAGACAATTGTTGAATGCTAGCGGGCCTAGAGCACAAGGAAGAGTGAAAGAACCGGGATCTCCAAGTTTCTTGGGTACCATCTTCTTTTGGATGATGGCGCTACATTCATGAGTCAAAATCACCATAGACTCCATCTCCTTGGCTCTTTCCTTTACGGCGTCTTTGAGAAACTTGGCATATTGCGGCACAAGCAAGAACACATCTACCAAAGGCATCGTAAGCTCCACTTTCTCCATTTGCCTATCGAACACCGCCTTGTACTTCTCCAATAGTTGTTTCTTGAAACGTCCCGGAAAAGGAAGTTTAGGCACATATGGCGGTGGAACGAACAACGTTTCTTTCTTCTTGGGTTTCTCCTTGGTCTTCTCTTGGATCTCAACTCCTTTACCCTTGTCTTCATTACCCAAACTCCTATCTTCAACCACTACATCCTCGGTTTAGAGCGTCTCCCCCCCAACTTGGACATCGACGTCCTCATCGACTTTGGTGGCTTTTCTAGGGGGAAGTTCCTTGCCACTTCGAAGTGTAATGGCGTTCGCATATTCCTTGGGATTAGCCTCGGGTTTGCCCGGTAATTAACCTTGTTGTCGCGATGATGAGGCGGCTCCCGTGGATTCCATTTGCTTGACCTTGTTGTTCAATGTCTCAATCTTGGAGTTGAGATCGTTGTAAGAGCAATCTACGCGTGAGTTTATTTCCGTTAGTCCCTTAAGAAGTTGTTGGAACATTGTATTCAAATCAAGCTCTTGCGGTTTAGACGTAGTTGCTTGACCTTGAGGGACAAAACCTTGTTGGAAACCCGGAGGAGCCGTGAAGGGTGCCTTAGCTTGAAACCCGCCTTGATTTCCTTGGAAAGTGTTCTTGGGAACTGATATATCATGGTTTTTACCCCTTTTAAGCCATGATATAGGTCCGTTTTATAGAGTCTTTCTACTATTTTGGAGTCTTTTAGAGTCTTTTACAGGTCTTAGCATGTTTGGAGCATAATTGGAGATATTGGAGTTTTTAGGTGCATTTTGGAGCAAAACAGAGGTTGTGTAGCTGAGTACCCGAATTGGAGCCTCAGTGTCGATCGATACTACCCTAGTATCGGTCGATACTCACTGCAGCAAGACACAAGTCGCGACTTTAATAAAGAGTTGAAGAATTGCAAAATTGCCCAGAAGACTTTATTATTTACAATTAAGCCCAAAACGTGTTCTATGAGTTTAAGTTAGGTTTTTAAGCCACTTTGGGTTCGAGAGAGTTCGATTACGCTTTGTTCTACTTTGGTTTTTGGAGAAACAACTCTGAACCCCTATTTTCTTTTTTGATTTCTTTGATGATCTATTCGGTCATATTTATTGTTTCAATTACCATGTCTGAGTAGTTCTCTTGTTAGGTTCAGGGTTCTCATAAGGGTTTTCTCTGAATGTTAGGTTGATTGAATAATTAGGATTCACTATCTGAAATTAGTTCTTCGCCTTAGGTTGTTCTCAAAGCTAATTATAGCCTAATCACCTAGAACTTAGATCTTAGATCTTAGGATAATTGGTTAGGCACGAGAGTGCGATTAATTACCTGACAGAACCTAGGTGAGCAAAATAACTATTCGCAAAGAGATTTGGTTTAGTTGTTTTTTGAACAGATCAAACATGAATTAAAAGCTGGTTTAGACTTTAGGATTCGCAAAGAGATTTGGAATTCTAGGATTTAGACTTAGATAGTTTTCGCAACGAGAGTTGGTTAGCTATACTTTAGTGATTTGAGTTCAAGAACCGCGCTAAATCTTAATCATGTTAGTTAGTTTATCTACATTCATTGAATCCCTGAGAAATACCCTAAACCTATCTTCCTTCCATTGATTTACAACTCGTTTAATTTACGCACTTGATTTCAATTACATCTTTCTGATTTAGCTTAATTCTAATCTATACAATCTATTGTGTGAATTCTGGAGTTCTTGTGTTCGACCCCTAACTATACTACGACAACTGCTTTAGTACTTTTTAGGGTATTAATTTGAGCATATCAAATTTGGCGCCGTTGCCGGGGACTCAATTTCGCCATTAGATTTTAGTGCAGAATTTCGACTAAATCGTCGAGTATCGATCGACACCCTAGTGGTATCGATCGACACTCGTCGCGTTTTTTTTTTTAGTTACTTACGTTCTTGACTTTTGTGTTTCAGGTGTATGCCTACTCCAAAAACCAGAAGAAACAGGAACACTCAGCTAGTTGATCTGTCAAATGAGCAACTAGCACATTTGGAACGCACACTCAGAAAAGCTAAGAAGCCAGCAGAGATGAACAACAACCCAGTGGTTTTGATTCAGGATGAGGCTGGTGCTTTCAGAGACTGAGAGGGTCAACTGTGCAATGAGAGAGGACAAAGACTTGATGGAGATGGGAACATTATTGCCCCTCCAGCGGCAGTGAATGCTGAGAACGCTGCGGTTGTGCGTGGTAGAACAATTGGTGAATGCAACAGGCCTGATCAGTTCTACGCAAATCGGTCAGAGATTCATCCTCTTGCCTTTCAAAAGAACGACTTTGAGCTGAAGCCTGCATACTACACTCTTGTGGGTCAGCACCCTTTTCATGGTCTTTCTAATGAACACCCTATGGACCATATTGAGAAGTTCGAGGATTTGGTCTATAGCATCAAATGCAATGGAGTGTCCTACGACTACTTGTTCTGTAAGCTTTTCCCATACTCTCTTGGTGGGGATGCTTCTTATTGGCGCAGGGTATTTCTCAGGAATTCAATGAATGTAAGTAAACTAACTAACATGATTCAGATTTAGCGCGGTTCTTGAACTCAAATCACTAAAGTATAGCTAACCAACTCTCGTTGCGAAAACTATCTAAGTCTAAATCCTAAAATTCCAAATCTCTTTGCGAATCCTAAAGTCTAAACCAGCTTTTAGTTCAGATTTGATCTGTTCACAAAACAACTAAACCAAATCTCTTTGCGAATAGTTATTTTGCTCACCTAGGTTCTGTCAGGTAATTAATCACACTCTCGTGCCTAACCAATTATCCTAAGATCTAAGTTCCAGATTCGTCAACCTAGAATTAGCTATGGGAACAACCTAAGGCGAAGAACTAATTCAGATGGTGAATCCTAATCAATCAATTAACCTAACATTCAGAGAAAACCCTTATGAGAACCCTGAACCTAACAAGGGAACTACTCAGACATGGTGATTGAAACAAGCAACACGATTGAATAGATCATCAAATCAAATAAATAAAAGAGAGTAAAACAAGAGTTCAGAATTGTCTCCCTCAGAAATCTCTCTCAACCAGAACAAAAGTAAAATCAAGCTTAGCTAACAAAAGTGGCTGAAAAACCTAATTATAATGTTAAAACACGTTTTGGGGCTTCTTGTAATTATTAAAGACTTCTGGACCAAGGTGCAAACTCTCAAGACTTGTAAAAAGTCGCGTTTTCTGTTTTCATGTAGTTCGTATCGACCGACACTAAGGTAGTATCGACCGACACTAGTCACTGCTTGCCAGACTGGACTGTCTTCACGAAAACTGACATACCTTTTGATCGCACCGTTGGAATGACCTCAAACCACTTCCAAATGAAAGCTAATCCAAAGATCTGTCTTGTGTCCAAATTTGAGCTCAATCCATCGGTGGGAAGTTCTTAAAATCTTCATTTAAAGTCGCGACTCGTGCTTCAGTGAGTATCGACCGATACTAGTTAGTATCGATCAATACTGAGGCCTCAAATCGGGTACTCAGCTACACGAACTTCTGTTTTGCTCCAAAATGCTCCAGAAAGCTCCAATATCTCCAATTATGCTCCAAACGTGCTAAAACCTGTAAAAGACTCTAAAACACTAAAAATAGTAGAAAGACTCTATAAAACGGACCTATATCATGGCCTAAAAGGGGTAAAAACCATGATATATCAATGAGGTAGAGGATGTTAACTACATTGGTGGTTCTGGTTTTCAGGGTCAGAGAAATCAGTATAACAACAACCGAAACTTCAACAACAACTTTCAGCAAGGAGGATTCAAATCTGATTTCAAGCCCTCAGGTTTTGGAGCAAATACCTTTGCCCAAAAACCAATGCAAAACAGCGATTACTCAAGGAACTATGGGAGTTCGTCCTATCAATCTCCACCGCCCAAGCCTCAGGAGAGTAAGATCGAGGCTATGCTTGAACAACTGGTTCAAGGGCAGGATAAGATGACAGTGAGTTTCAATGGGAAGTTGGATGATCTTTACACGACCTTGAATGGAAGGATCGAAGCTCTCAGCGTGAGCCAAAAGAAGTTGGAAATTCAGGTTGCTCAAACTTCAGAAGCTGTGAAAAGACAAGAGGGCGTTCTTCCAGGCAGAGGAGAAAACCCAAGGAGGGAGCATGTCAATGCAATCACTCTGAGGAGTGGAAAAGAGGTGAATACAGGAGTAAAAGGTGGTTTACCTGCAGAGAATTTCGTCGATCTCGACGATGAGGATTCTGAAATCCCCAAGGTATCGATCGATACACCCCAGTGTCGATCGACACCAGTCAAAATATTGCAACGGGACGACTCTAAAACCCGTGTATCGATCAACACTCCTAAGGTATCGGCGATACTGAGCCTACTGTCGAGAAGACACCTGAGATTTCGAATGTGGTGCCTAAAGTGGTTACAGAACGAGTTTATGTACCAAGGGTACCTAACCCAGAGCAGTTGGGAGGACTAGGAATGAGGTAGAAGACTCTAGATGAAAGAAGATATTGGACAAGCTGATTGTTGAACTTCCTTTCCTCGATGCTATTAAGACTTCTCCAGCTTTCAGAAGATATGTCAAGAAGATGGTGTCTAGCAACGTGAACCTTGAAGAAGGGTGTGTGATGCTTACTCAGGAGTGCAGTGCAATCTTGACCAACATAATCCCAAAGAAACTTCCAGATCCGGGGAGCTTTGTGTTGGATTGCAAGATATTCACTGAAAGGTTCGAGCGTTCTCTATGCGATCTTGGCTCGAGTGTCAACCTCATGCCTTACTCAGTTGCAAAGAGGATGGGTATGACAGACTTCACATCTACCAGGATATCTTTGATACTTGTTGATCGCTCAGTGCGACTTCCAGAGGGGCTACTCGAAGATGTCCCTATTAAGATCGGGAATTGCTTGATCCCGACTGATTTCATTGTCCTGAAGTATGATGCTGAGCCCAAAGATCCACTTATCTTGGGCAGACCATTCCTTGCAACAGCTGGTGCATTGATTGATTGCAGGAATGGGAAGATAGCTCTAAACATCGGCGATTTGGTCATGACTTTTAACATGGAAAAGATGATGAAGAGGCCAACCATCGATGGGCAGACCTTCTTCGTTGATACTTTCACGGACATTGCTGAAGAGTATTTCTTGGAGATGCATCCTGAGGATCCATTGGAGAGGGCATTGGTCTGTTCAGCTGAATCTGAGGTTTGCTTGAGTGAAGCCGCTGCTAGTTACTCGAAGATACTCGACACTGCACCATCAGTATCGATCGATACTCCCTTAGTATCGGTCGATACCCTACGCCCAGACAGGGAGTTGGCCGAATTTTCCAAGCAAGCTGCTAAGCTTGGAGATTGGAACTAGGAGAAAGCTCCTAAGGTGGAACTCAAACCACTTCCAGCCAATCTGAGGTATGTTTTTCTTGGTCCTAATTCCACATACCCTGTGATTATTAATGTTTCTTTGAACAACGCAGAGGTTGCCTTACTGCTGAGCAAGCTGCGCATGTATCGCAAAGCTCTTGGCTATTCTCTTGATGACATTTTAGGTATATCACTGGATCTGTGCATGCATAGGATTCATCTTGAGGACGGGTCAAAGGCTATCATTGAGCATCAGAGGAGGCTGAATCCGAATCTGACAGAAGGAGGTTATGAAGCTCTTGGATGTAGGGGTTATTTATGCCATCTCATACAGTTCTTGGGTTAGTCCAGTGCACGTTGTTTCTAAGAAAGGAGGGGTAACTGTGGTGAAGAATGAGAATGATGAGTTGATTCCTACGAGGACTATCACTGGGCATCGAATGTGCATTGACTACAGAAAGTTGAATGCGGCTACGAGGAAAGACCACTTCCCATTGCCTTTCATTGACCAGATGTTGGAGAGGTTGGCTAGTCATCCCTACTATTGTTTTCTCGATGGGTATTCAGGTTTCTTCCAGATTCCTATTCATCCAGATGATCAGGGGAAGACCACTTTTACATGTCCTTATGGCACATTCGCATACAGGAGAATGCCATTTGGATTGTGTAATGCTCCAGCTACTTTTCAGAGATGCATGATGTCTATCTTCACAGACATGATTGAGGACTTTATGGAGGTGTTCATGGATGATTTTTCAGTATATGGATCATCGTTCAAGGACTGTTTGGCTAACTTGTGCAAGGTGCTACAGAGGTGTGAAGAGAAACACTTGGTCCTTAATTGGGAAAAGTGTCATTTTATGGTTCATGATGGCATCGTTCTTGGGCACAAGGTTTCTGAAGCTGGGATCGAGGCTGATAAGGCTAAGATTCAGGTTATGACAGGTTTGCCACCACCGACTTCTGTGAAGGATATTAGAAGTTTTCTGGGTCATGCTGGGTTTTACAAGAGATTTATCAAGGATTTCTCTAAGATAACCCGCCCCCTCACCGCCCTATTATGCAAGGAGACTCACTTCAATTTTACACCAGAGTGTCTTGCAGCCTTTTAGGAGATTAAGAGGGCATTGGTGAGTGCTCCTATTGTGCAACCTCCTGATTGGACTTTACCTTTTGAGGTTATGTGCGACGCCAGCGATTTTGCTGTAGGTTCTGTTCTGGGTCAGTGATATGCTCAAATTAATACCCTAAATAGTACTAAAGCAGTTGTCGTAGTATAGTTAGGGGTCGAACACAAGGACTCCAGAATTCACTCAATAGATTATATAGATCAGAATTAAGCTAAACCAAGCAATGTAATTGAAAGCAGATGCGTAAATTAAACGAGTTGTAAAACGATTGGAAAGAAGCTAGGTTCAGGGTATTTCTCAGGAATTCAACGAATGTAGGTAAACTAACTAACAGGATTCAGATTTAGCGCAGTTCTTGAACTCAAATCACTAAAGTAAAGCCAACCAACTCTCGTTGCGAAAACTATCTAAGTCTAAATCCTAGAATCCCAAATCTCTTTGCGAATCCTAAAGTCTAAACCAGCTTTTAATTTAAGTTTGATATGTTCACAAAACAACTAAACCAAATCTCTTTGCGAATAGTTATTTTGCTCACTCTAGGTTCTGTCAGGTAATTAATCGCACTCTCGTGCCTAACCAATTATCCTAGGATCTAAGTTCCAGGTGATCAGTCTAGAATTAGCTTTGGGAGCAACCTAAGGCGAAGAACTAGTTTAGATGGTGAATCCTAATCATTCAATTAACCTAACATTCAGGGAAAACCCTTGTGAGAACCCTGAACCTAACGAGAGAACTACTCAGACATGATAGTTGAAAGCATAAACATGACTGAAATAATACTCAAATAAATCATAAAAAGGAGAGTAACAAAGGGTTCGAAATCTTTTCTCGGACGAACAGAGTTTCAGACTTGTCTCCCTCAGATAGCTCTCCTCCCAAAAACTCAGAATTCAAATCAAAGGTAAAAGTAGTCTCTCCAGCCAAAGTGGCTTAAAACCCTAATATAACTCCTAAAACACGTTTTGGATTAAGTTGCAAATAATAAAGTCTTCTGGGCAATTCTGCAATTCTTCAACTCTTGAGAAAAGTCGCGCCTCGCGTCTGATGCAATGAGTATCGACCGATACTAGGCAGTATCGATCGATTCTGAGGCTCCAGATCGGGTACTCAGCTTCACGAGTTCCTGTCTTGCTCCAAAATGCTCCAATATCTCCAATCATGCTCCAAACGTGCTAAAACCTGTAAAAGACTCTAAAACACTACGAAATAGTATAAAGACTCTATAAAACGGACCTATATCATGGCCTAAAAGGGGTAAAAACCATGATATATCAGTCAGCGGAAAGAGAAGAAACTTCATGTTATCTATTATGCCAGCAGAACGTTGGATGATGCTCAGAGGAATTACAGCACAATAGAGAAGGAATTACTTGCGGTCGTCTTCTCTTTTGACAAATTTCGGCCATATTTGATTGGGAGCAAAGTGATTGTTCACACAGATCATGCTGCTCTCAAGTATCTGATGCAGAACAAGGATCTCAAGCCTCGTCTTTGTCGTTGGGTTCTTTTGCTCCAAGGATTTGATATTGAGGTAAATGACAAGAAATGAGTAGAGAATGGAGTTGCTGATCATCTTTCTAGGTTGAAGCTCGACTCAGACGTGCCTATTGATGATCAACTACCTGAGGAATCAGTTTACTTCATTGAAACTGGGTTTCAAAGTGGATTCACCGAAAATCTGCAATTTCCATGAATTACAGGTTTCGGTTCCGATCGACACTCCCCTGGTGTCGGTCGATACCCATCGGTTTCTGAACCTGTTTTGACCGTGGAACACCTTGGTGCTTGTGAGGAGTATCTCGTTGCTGCAGCTGACTCCGATCTACCATGGTATGCCGATATTGCCAATTTCCTCGCTGTATGTACAGAGCCAACGCACCTCTCGAAATATACCAAGAAGAAGTTTCTGCGAGACATAAGACGCTACTTTTGGGATGAGCCTTACCTGTATAAGCATTGTTCTGATGGTATCTACCGGCGATGCATTGCTGAATCAGAGGTACTTGCGGTTTTGTTTCACTGCCATGGTTCTGAATATGCTGGACACTTTACTACTTTCAAGACAGTGTCCAAGGTTCTTCAAGCAGGCTTCTGGTGGCCTACTATGTTTAAGGATGCTCATACCTTCATCTCGCAGTGTGATGTGTGTCAGAGGAGGGGGAAGATCAGTAAGCGACATGAGATGCCACAGAATTTCATCCTTGAGGTTGAGATTTTTGATTGTTGGGGTATCGATTTTATGGGCCCTTTTCCTCCGTCCTGCAAGAACCAGTACATTCTAGTTGATGTGGATTATGTCTCCAAGTGGGTGGAGGCAATTGCTAGTCCAACCAACGACTCTTCGGTGGTTCTTAAGCTGTTTAAGACCATCATCTTTCCACGATTTGGTGTGCCTTGTATTGTTATAAGTGATGGTGGCAGTCACTTCATCAACAGGGTTTTCGAGAAGTTACTGCAGAAGCATGGTGTGAATCATCGTGTGGCTACTCCATATCACCCTCAGACCAGTGGCCAAGTTGAGGTCTCCAACAGGCAAATCAAGGAGATTCTGGAGAAGATAGTGGGTACCTCTCGGAAGGATTGGTCTTCAAAGCTGGATGACGCGTTGTGGGCTTATAGGACTGCTTACAAGACACCATTGGGCACTACACCTTTTCACTTCTGTATGGGAAAGCATGTCACCTTCCGGTGGAGATCGAGCATAAGGCAGCATGGGCTACAAAGTTGCTGAATTTCGACATCAAGTCTGTTGTTGAGAGGCGATTGATCCAGCTGAACGAGCTGGATGAGATTAGGCATCATGCCTATGAGAACTCGAAGCTATACAAAGAGAGGACTAAGGCGTACCACGACAGGAAAATCCTCCACAGAGTTTTTGCACCCAATGATCAGGTACTTCTGTATAACTCTCGTTTGCATTTGTTTCCTGGTAAATTGCGTTCTCGTTGGTTAGGTCCCTTCACTGTCAAGGAGGTTAGACCACACGGTGCACTTGTCCTGACTAATCCCTCCGGCGAGGAGTTCACTGTCAATGGACAAAGGGTGAAGCACTACATACGCAGAACTGAGATTCCAGATGGACACATGATGTCTCTGGATGATGCACCCACTGCCTGGAAGGTAGTACCGTCGAGCTAATGACGTTAACCAAGCGCTGGTGAGTCTGTACATACCTTTTTCCTTTTATTTTTGGTTTTTAGTTTTGGTTTTGTGTCTTGTTTCACGTGCAGCAAATTCAGAAGAGCAGTATCGATCGACACCATACACACGACAGAGGCGCTGGGTAATTCTTAAGGGACCGCGAGCAACATATCGATCGATGTCAAATTGCATCGACCAATTCCCTTGTATCGATCGACACCACCATGGTATCGGTCGATACCCGCCACACAGGTACGCCTCCTTCGATTTTCACCCATCCACCCATCTCTTCTGTTTTCTTTCACCAAACTTAGGCTCGATAACACTGGGGACAGTGTTGTTTAAGTCTGGGGGAGGTAGTCGCTGACATTGTGTTTGTTTTTCTTAGAGTCAGTCGTTTTTGTGTCAAAAATTGTTTTATTGAGTCAAAATTTGTTGGAGATTATGATCGTGTTCTTGACCCTATTGTTCTGACTTTGCTTCTAAGTGACCACTATTACAGAATCAGCCCTAGATCGACTAATGAAAAATCCAAAGGCTACCAGTTAACTAGAAGACACACATGTTTCCAGCAGAGTTCCTTTAAAGTCTGAGCCAAATTTCTGCACTTCATCGACGTGGTTAGTATCCATAGAGCTTGATTCCTCATTCATATCTGACAAAGGAACCCATGTGTTAAAAGTGATGGTATCTCTCTCCCCTGTTATAAGTTAATAAAAAGAACATAAAAAGATGAAATGATTTTCTTCTGAGTAGAGGGTTAGGAATGTTTCCAACGATCCCATTATTCTACTTGGTGAGGGATGATCACACAAAGGTTGGAAGCGAGGCTAAGATTTTCCTATGATGCCATTATTCGCCTACACCCTTTGATACATTGAGAGGGAAGAACCGGGGATTCGGTGGCAAACACTATCAATACTCGCGTCTCATACCTTGATGTGTATATGCAAAAAGGAAAAGAAAAAAAAAAGAAGAGAACAAAATAAGAAATAAGTTTGGGTGGTTCCTTGTCATGATATTGTATGGGAAAGAATCTAGAAGATTCGTGGTATTAATCACAACGATGAAACTGGCGATGATGGGTTTAATTGAACGATGTTGTGAGATAATGTGTGTAGTCTGGGGAAACTGCGAATGTCTACGGAGAAGTACATGGTGGTTAGATTTGGATCTGGTTAGGTGACATTTGGGTGCTTGGGAAAAGGGTCATTGCAATGCTTCATGAACAGGTGAGTCTCCGTGTTTTCAAACCTCTTTCTCTGGTTTAGTCTTCTATTTGCTTGAGGGTAAGCAAAGGCTAAGTCTGGGGGAGTTGATATATCATGGTTTTTACCCCTTTTAAGCCATGATATAGGTCCGTTTTATATAGTCTTTCTACTGTTTTGGAGTCTTTTAGAGTCTTTTACAGGTTTTAACATGTTTGGAGCATAATTGGAGATATTTGAGCTTTTTGGTGCATTTTGGAGCAAAACAGAGGTTGTGTAGCTGAGTACTCGAATTGGAGCCTCAGTGTCGATCGATACTACCCTAGTATCGGTCGATACTCACAGCAGCAAGACACAAGTCGCGACTTTAATGAAGAGTTAAAGAATTGCAAAATTGCCCAGAAGACTTTATTATTTACAATTAAGCCCAAAACGTGTTTTATGAGTTTAAGTTAGGTTATTAAGCCACTTTCGGTTCGAGAGAGTTCGATTACGCTTTGTTCTACTTTGGTTTTTGGAGAGACAACTCTGAACCCCTATTTTCTTATTTGATTTCTTTGATGATCTATTCGGTCATGTTTATTGTTTCAATTACCATGTCTGAGTAGTTCTCTTGTTAGGTTCAGGGTTCTCATAAGGGTTTTCTCTGAATGTTAGGTTGATTGAATAATTAGGATTCACTATCTGAAATTAGTTCTTCGCCTTAGGTTGTTCCCAAAGCTAATTCTAGCCTGATCACCTAGAACTTAGATCTTAGGATAATTGGTTAGGCACGAGAGTGCGATTAATTACCTGATAGAACCTAGGTGAGCAAAATAACTATTCGCAAAGAGATTTGGTTTAGTTGTTTTGTGAACAGATCAAACCTGAATTAAAAGCTGGTTTAGACATTAGGATTCGCAAAGAGATTTGGAATTCTAGGATTTAGACTTAGATAGTTTTCGCAACGAGAGTTGGTTAGCTATACTTTAGTGATTTGAGTTCAAGAACCGCGCTAAATCTGAATCATGTTAGTTAGTTTATCTACATTCATTGAATCCCTGAGAAATACCCTGAGCCTATCTTCCTTCCATTGATTTACAACTCGTTTAATTTACGCACTTGTTATCAATTACATCTTTCTGGTTTAGCTTAATTCTAATCTATACAATCTATTGTGTGAATTCAGGAGTTCTTGTGTTCGACCCCTAACTATACTACGACAACTGCTTTAGTACTTTTTAGGGTATTAATTTGAGCATATCAAGAACATAGCCTTGGTTGTTAGAACCTTGACCTTGTAGTTGAGAAGTGAAGTTCCTTTGTTGACCACCTTGATTCCCTTGGTGTTGTTGAGGATACACTAGATCTTGTGGATTCTTCACATTTGGGTTCCGGTAAGAAACGTTAGGGTGGTTACGGTAGTTGATGTTGAATCCACCCCGTTGGAAACCGCCTTGGTTGCCCACATAATTTACTTCCTCTTGTGTAGCCTCATCCACAACCTCATCATTATAACCTTGGTTGTCCTCATTGTCCCCAACAAAATGAACATGCTTTTGAGATGGAGTAGCTTGTCAATCTTTTCATTGAGGCTCTTCAATTCCTTAGCCCTCTTTTGCTCATCAATGTCACTATTGGTTCGCGGTCATAGTCATCACCGTAAGTGCCATCGCTTTGAGCAAAGTTCTCGACGAGCTCCATTGCTGCATCTACTTGTTTGGCCAAGAAATTTCCGTTAGATGCGGTGTCCAAGAGCATCCGTATCTTCGGTAAGGCACCACGGTATAAAGTACTCAAAAGTGAGGCATCCGAGAATCTGTGGTGTAGCTTTTGAATCTCTCCCAAGCTTCATTGAAGGACTCATGGTTGCGTTGAGTGAAACTAGATATCTCGTTTCTTAACTTTGCGGTTCTTGAAGGGGAGAAGAATTTGGCTAGAAAAGCTCTTTTGCAATCATCCCAAGTGGTGATTGAGCCTTGAGGAAGGCTTTTCTCCCATTGATGAGCTTTGTCACCGAGGGAGAAGGGAAAAAGTCTCAACTTGAAGCTATCCTCCGAGACACCGTTCATTTTCGTTAAACCGCATATTCGATCGAATTGATCGATGTGGTCAAGAGGATCTTCAATGGCCAACCCGTGAAACTTGTTGTTTTGCACCATGTTAATCAAAGTGGCTTTGACCTCGAAGTTATTGTTCTCGACCGGAGGAGCTTGGATTCCTTGGCGGTTCCGGTGAGCATTCACGGCATCACCCGCGCCAACTACGTTTTGAGCTCTAGGAGGGTGGTTTGGAGCTCTCACGTTGTGGGCGGGTGGGTTGGGGTTATGGCCGTTCCCTCCGTGGCCGTGGTGGTTTCCATTACCACTTGCCTTTGGTGAGGAAGGTGGTCCACATTGTCGTGAACGTTCCCAAGTGGAACCTCTTCGAAGTTCTCCATGTTGTCTTCGACTTGATGTTGTCTCACACGTGCTCTTCTTGCTCCAACCATGCGGTTCAATAAGTGGATGTCGTCCCGTACTTGAACTAGGTTGTCCTTGCCTCTAGAACGGGTATGCATACACCTACAAAATTGAGAGAGAGTAATAGAAAGCGAACGAGATTAGTAACGAAAAGGAAAAGAATACTTAATCTCAAAAAGAACCTAAATCTTAATGTCGAAATCTAAACCCAATCGGCAACGGCGCCAAATTGATACACGAATTTTCAAGGTCTCTAGAGGATCAATTACTCTTTATACGAGTAGTACAAGAGGTATCGAACCAATTGGGGGATTTCAAATCACTAAGAATACAAGGAACTAATTAAGTTAAGCTAAAAAGGTGAATGATTGAGTTTTACTAACGCCTTAACAAGATTAAGCAAACGAACAAGATGAAACAAACTAAGCAAGATGTGAGTTCAAATAATGGGAACGAATCCAAGGATGGGGTAATTGGATATAGGCTATTCCAAGTCTAATTCATGATGCTCATACACAATCAAGGTTAATTTCCAAGGTTAAGATCTTAATTATGACTAATCCTCTCTCAAGGTACTAATCATCTATGCTAATCACTAATCCAAGATCAGATCCTCATTTGTGGACTCTTAATTAGCAAGCATTAAATTCATTAATCAAGATCACCTAAATAATCCCTTAGACAACTAATCTCTTAGGCTAAGAAGGTTATTTCTCTTAGAAAGCTCTCTTAGGCATTTCATCGAACACTTTGTGGGTGGGAAATGCCTTAAGATCAAGTTTGACTTTCTCAAGCACAATCAAGCATTAAACACTCTCCCTAAGAGTAGGAAACTAATTATCTATCTCTAAACATCACAAATCATCCATGGGAATCACCTAATCCTAACCCATCCCTAGATCCTAAGAGACTACTCACTAATCATAATGGACCCAACAAATCCTATGAATAACATGTTGAATCCCATGATTAGATGATGAATTGATTAAGAAAGAAGATATAAGGTGAAGAGATTTAAGGAACTAGAACTCAAACTGCATAAATCAAAAGGAGATATCTCTTACAAAATACTTAGAACACACTTAAAGAGGTTTTTAGCATCAAAAAAATACATTCTCCCCAAAAATTAGGTTTTTTGGTATTTATAGTGAATAGTGCAAACCGGGTCAACCCGGAACAAACCGGGTATTGACCGGGTCGGGTGTGGATCGGTTTGCAGCAAAAAGGTTTGTACCGACCGATCCTGGGTCGGTACAAACCACTCGGTACTAACTCTCTCTGCGCAGGCGGATGGATGCTGGATGAGTTTTCAGCCAGCTAAACTAGAATCTGGTCGATGCCAAACGTCCTGGGTCGTGCGTGGGACGAGTTTTAGCCGGCAGAGATCGACCTACGTGAGCGCGGGATTAGTGCCGTTTGGTAGTGCCGACCCAGAATGGGTCGGCACTAATCTTCATCGTGCAGGTTGGATAGATGCTTGATGTGGAGTTAGCCGGCTGAAATGAAATCTGGTCGTGCGCGGGACGAGTTTTAGCCGGCAGAGATCGTGCCAAATGATGGCCCTTTTAGTGCCGTTTGGTAGTACCGATCCAGGGTCGATCGGTACTAATCTTCTTGAGGGGTTGTGCCGCTTCATTCCAGACCGGTATGGGAGAGCTCTTCAGATCGGCACAAGTCTCTGCCTCAGCACCGATCCAGTGTACCGCTCTAGAGTCGGTCGGTGTGGGGCAAGAGATGGAACGTCGAGTGAATCTTCTTCGATCTGGGTGAGCGTGCCGGTCGGTTCTGGAGCGGTACAAAATTGGTTGTGGATCGGCGCAAGCTTCTGTCCCAATACCGATCCAGTGTACCGACCCAGGATCGGTCGGTACAGCCCTCTGGAAACACCATTTTTGCCTTGGCTATCTTCTTTTGCTCTCGGGGTCGCATGTACTCGGTTCCAAAGCCTCCGGTGTCTCTCAAAACGTCTCCAGGTCCCTAGAAATCACCCCAAATCATGCAAGACTCACTATGACCTAATGCAAAGACTCTAACTCTAAATGAAATTGAAATGCTAACTAAAATCATGATTATGTATGCATGCGACTAGAAACTACATGTAAAATGTGATGTTAAAACAAGTAAATTATGGGAATATCATGTTTGGTCTCCAATAATTTTCGTTGATGGTTTTATGTCATTTTTGTAGATCATTTTACTCGATATACGTGGTTGTATCCTTTGAAACGAAAATCTCAAGTTTTTGATGTTTTTACAAAATTTAAAGGGTTGGTTGAAAATCGATTTCAACACAATCTAAGAACCCTCTATACGGATAATGGAGGTGAATTTATTGGTCTTTCGGGCTTTCTTTCCACTCATGGCATATCTTATATGACAAGTCCTCCACATACACATGAGCATAATGGCATTGTTGAGCACCATCATAGACATATTGTTGAAACGGGTCTTGCTCTTATGTCGCATACCTCTATGCCCAAGTCGTATTGGACTTTGGCATTTGCCACCGCGGTTTATCTTATCAATAGAATGCCCACACCGATTCTTGAATTTCAAACGCCTTTTCAACTCTTAATGGGCAATGCTCCAACTTTTTATAAATTACGAATATTTGAGTGCTTATGCTTTCCATGGTAAGATCTTACGCATCTCACAATTTAGATGCTCGATCGACACCACGTGTCTTTCTAGAATATTCCATCACTCAAAGCGCCTATTATTATCTCGATAGAGCGACATCTCGCATCTATATATCTAGACATGTGGTTTTCCATGACTCTGTTTTTCCCTTTTCAATTCCATCTAACGTTATTGACAAAGTAGAAAATGTAGATTCTTCATCACCAACATACCCTCTTGTCTCTGTTATTTGACCTTTTTCTCCATCGCAGGTTCCTCCAATGACTGATACGTCTACACCGTCCGAGGTCCCTCCTTCACCTCCGACTGTGCTGTCCTCACCTTCACCGAGTGTTGCCTCTCCATCACCGCCACCAGCGAATGTCGCACCAACGACTCCAACCTTCCAAGCCGCACCTGCTCCTCAAGCACCACCAGTACCAACGAGAGCAAGCACTCGCCAATGGAAAGCTGTTCAAAAATTGAATCTTCATACCTCTGTTGCTCAGCCACCAACAACTATACCAAAAACTCTTGCGGAAGCACTGAAATCACCTTATTGGTGTAAAGCCATGAGTGAAGAAATAGATTCTCAAATTAAAAACCACACGTGGGAACTCACTAATGCTTCTCATACTTTTAATGTTGTAGGTTGTCGGTGGATTTTTACAATCAAGAGAAAACCGGATGGGTCTATCGAAAGATATAAAGCGCGGCTCATCGCCAAGGGCTATACTCAGCGACCAGGCATAGATTATCACGACACGTTCAGCCCCGTTGTCAAACCAGCTACGATACGAATAGTTCTCAGCACGGCAGTTTCTCGTCAAGGGCCGCTCCGCCAATTAGACATTACTACCGCATTCCTACAAGGACACCTCAACGAAGAAGTCTTCATGGTTCAACCACCTAGGTTTATTGAAGCCGACAATCCAACGGCCGTTTGTAAGCTTAACAAGGCCATTTATGGCCTCAAACAAGCAACACGAGCGTGGTACACCGAGCTGCGTACTTTCTTGCTCAAATCGGGTTTCAAAAACTCGATTGCTGATGCCTCTTTATTCATCTACAACACCAACGGCATCTTACTCTACATGTTGGTCTATGTCGATGATATCATCATCACCGGAAACAATCCATCGCATATAAACCGGTTTATCGAATCCCTTTCTCAACGTTTTCCAATTAAAGATTTGGGCAATCTCTCATATTTTCTAGGGATATAAGTAATACGTACATCTACTGGCTTACATCTCACACAACAACGTTATATTGCAGATTTGCTAGAGCGCACAAAGATGACAAATGCAAAGCCAATGCCAACACCGATGTGCCCCAACACCACTCTCTCTTTATTCTCCGGCACAGCGCTAGACACCCGAATATCGAGCAGTTGTGGGAAGTTTGCAATACCTATCACTCACGCGTCCAGACATCTCTTTTGCAAGCTGTCCCAACTCATGCACCGGCCAACAACGGAGCATTGGACCGCGACTAAACGAATTCTCCGATATCTCTCCGGCACCATGCAACACGGAATTAACTATCCAGCCACGAACAAGCCAACACTTCATGCTTTTACGGATGCAAATTGGGCTGGAAACCGAGACGACTATACTTCCATCGGCGCCTACGTAGTTTACCTTGGACGACATCCAATTGCGTGGTCTTCGAAAAAGCAAACCGGCGTTGCTCGATCCTCGACCGAAGCAGAATATAGATCGGTTGCTTCCACGGCTGCTGAACTATGTTGGATACGATCACTAATGACAGAGCTTAATTTTCCCATACCACAAACATCGGTGATCTACTGTGATAACATTGGAGCTACGTACTTAGCGGCAAATCCGGTATTTCACTCCCGAATGAAATACATTGCTTTAGACTATCACTTTGTTCGCGATCAGGTACAAGATGGGCAGCTACGAGTCTCACATGTCTCCACTCATGATCAGTTAGCTGATGCACTTACAAAACCACTCTCTCGATCGCGGTATGAAACGTTACAGGTCAAGATTGGACTCTCCTCCAGTGGTCCATCTTGAGGGGGTGTATTAGAGTCAATATTAGTATATATTAGGATCCATGTAATTACGTTCTCATTACTCTCATATATATGCTTCCTTATTTGTACAACGTCTCCTCTGTATATATCGGAGCCTTACTCATGAATAATAATAACTTCCTCTTACTCAATAGAAGAGAGCACCCTAGATCCTCTAAAGTACAATCTCTAGCCAATGTTTTGTTCATAACATCTCTGCAAGCTTGGAGTTCTTTGTGGCTAATCTCATGTAAAGTTACTGACAAAAACCCGTTTTGTAGGTATTACCAAAACATTACATCAAACACATTAGTAGTTCTTGAAGCTGTGGCTAGACATAAAGTGAAGAAGTTGATATATTCAAGCACATGTGCCACTTATGGAGAACCTGACAATATGCCTATCACTGAAATTACACCACAAGTACTCAAACTGTTTCGGAAACCCTCTTTTTCGCATGATCATGTTGATATCACTGTATTTTACCACCTCGAGTCTCATATTTTCTTTCGTTTTCCTTGTGTTTCATCTAGTTTTTATTATATATACATTGCATTTAGGTCCAAAGAGAGTCACGTTGCATTTTAGATGTCCTAGGTCGTTTTTGTGTTCTTTTGGCTTGCTAGAGCCTTTCTCAGGTGTTTGGGAGTGACTTGGATCAACTTGGATGAAAGGAGACGATTAAAGCTCGAGGAAAAACTGCAAAGATCGAATGAAGAGCGAGAAGACCGAGGATCAACGTGCGATCGGTTAACAACCGATCACGGAAACCGATGTCGAGAAAATCAACGTGCGATCGGTTGTTAACCAATCGAACAACCGATCAGGATCGTGATACGACTTTTGGCTTGACTTTAAGACCAACCCCTTTTGTAATATATTCAACACTTCTTTTCTCTTTCTAACTAACTCTCCACAGACAAAAATATCATCACTTTAGCTTCTTTTTACTGTTCTAGAGAACTTATCTCTTCTCTCCTCTTGTGTTCATGAAAGATTCAAGATCTACAACATTCTAGTGAAGATTTTCTTAACTTCTTTCCATCAATCTTCTTATTTTCACTATGTCTTGCTTTTGTTCGGTTTTGTTTTGTGATTTAGTTATGTGTGAGTAGTTTTATTATGGATTGTGGGAATGGTTGATTTAGAGGGATAGATGATGATCTCTTGATGTTTATAACAAGAGTATAGAAGTTCTCATGTTTAGAAGTGGTGTTAAGGCTAGGATTGAACTAGCTACTCAATTTCTAGAACATGGACAAATTACACTTGAGAGAGGTTAGGTAATTGTCTAGAAGATTTCTAATCATGTTTTTGATGCTTAGCAAGATGAGAATCATGACTAAGGATCATTAATTGGCTAAAAAGGATTTGTGTTTTATGCTTGTTGATAATTTTGTAACAATTAAGAGATTAGCTAATTTGAATTATCAATGAAGGGTTTAGCATTATGAGAATGAGTTAAACTACTTATATGTGTTCGTTGCCATAGAATTCAGCTCATTGAGTGATTAGAAACATCTTTAGTGAATTATCGAATACTCCAAATCGAAAACCATTTCCTACGATCCATATCTTTATTTTCTTGATTAAATTTGAGTTAGTGTTTTGTGTTCTTTAATTCTGTGTTGTTAAAACTAGCTTGCAATCATTTTAATTGTCATGCATGTTTTTATTCTCTGTCTTTTATTTTTAGTTTTATCGTAATTAGTTTTCAGAACGAAAACCAACAAAAATCGTTTAGCTTAGCTTAAGTAATTTCTTGTATTCTTACTGTGATGTTCTTTCTCTCTCTGGATTCGATCCCTAAGTACTCAACGACAAACCGTTATGATTGCGGTAGTCTACACATTATGGTAATCGATGTGTTGAAAAACGACTAATCACATGTCTCATCAGATTTTGGCAATTATCGGTTTCAGGTCCCGATTAACCCTTATGGAAAAGCTAAGAAGATGGCTGAAGATATGATCCTTGATTTCTCCAAGAACTCTGAAATGGCGGTCATGATCCTAAGCTCAGGGCACCGTTTTTTCCTCAAGCCTTAGAGTCTCTGATTTTGAGCTGATTTCATCAACCAACAATATCTGATCATCTTTATGACTATCACAGATCACTACAAGAAAACAGGCGATTTCTGACGGCAATTCCCGTCGGAAAATGCCCTTTCCGACAGATTTCCGACAGAAAAAGGTCGTCGGTTCCAGCTCGTCGGAAATTGATTTCCATCGGAACATTCCGACGGATGTTTAATCGGAACTAAACGTCGGAACGTTGTCCGAAAGTCGTCAGAAATATTTCTGACGGGCTTTATTTCCGACGGATCTTTGTCGGAATATTCTGTCGGCAATCCGTCGGACAGCCATCAGAATTATTTCCGACGGAGTATATTCCGACAGATTTCCGACGGACTATTTCTGACGGATTTCTGATGGAAATATATAATTTGTATGTTTTATATTTTTTATAATAATTAATAAATTAATTAAATAATTCAAAATATTGAATTTTTCTAATTATTTAAATAATTTATAAATATAAAAAAATAATTAAAAATTCATTAACCATAAAAATTCTTACAAAAAATATGTTATACAAAAACAGAAAAATTATTCGGGAAAAAGATGGGGGAAGGCCGCCTTCATGGTCGCCTGCAAAGTGGTGAGCTTCTGACGGGTTGAGTTGTGTGCGGACTCCAACTCCTCGACCTTCGCGTCACGGTCTTTCACTGTTTCGCTATGCCTCTCGATTTCTTCTTTGCACTCTAAAGCATATCGAGGCACCGAGGAAGAAGATTCCTTGGTCGGAAGTCCGTCTAATCCAGCGAATCGACATTTGACTTTTCGAGTTTCCTAAGAAAGTTTATAAAATTATTAATAAAATTACGAAGAAAAAAAATTAATGAAAAGAAATCAAAACTTACAGCGAGAACAATCTTGTTGATCTCTTCCCGGGATAACTAGTTTGAGGACGACGATCCTTCGATAGTGAGCTGCGACATTGAAACTTCACAGTCCACCTTCTTCTTCTTGCAAGTCTCTACAAGCTCACACCAGTTTTTTTGTTGGTGTGCCTCTTCTCGATCACTTTAAGGTAGTCAGGAGCTTTGCCGTCTGCCTTCCCCTGTGAAATTTTGTTAAGTAAATAATAATAAAAAAGAAATTAATTATTAAAAATTGAAATTATACTTACCATTTTCATCGCCTCGCGTTCGACGGTCTTTACGCCCCCGTTGTGAATGTAGACCCCCTTCCCTCCTCGCTCGCTCTTCCGGTTCTTTGACTATTTTTCGGAGATCGTCTTCGTCGAAGGCTTACTCCAATACTCTCAAAAGCCCTTCCAGACATCGTCCTCGAGGTCTTTCGGCTTGTCTTTGTTGTACTTCCACTTCTGCTTCCACTCGTACATGTGGTTCGAGTACAAAAGTGCGGTATACTTGTCGAATTGGCCAATAACTGTCCTCGTTTGCGTATGGTGCCACGTGAAATCTTGCTACATTAAAAAAAAAACATAATGTTACTTTTCGAAAATAAAATTGACAAAATGAACTAAAAAAATAAGAAAAATCCATAAATTACTTACCGCGAAATTCCGATGCCACAAGTCTTACCGCGAAAGTCCGGTGTCCGAGTACTTCTCCTACGGTTTGTCCAACATATTGTGGAGCATCTGCAAGATCGTCTTTGTGATGTCAGGTGACAACTTAAACGTGAAAACAATAAAAAAAGAATTAAATATGTTAAGATTCAAAATCTAAATAAATTAAAATAATAATCGAAATTTCACTTACCAAGTCCCGTCCTCGAACTTTGGGTCAAGACGGATGCAATTGTCCCGGTTGGGCTACTGGACAAGATCCTCGATCCTAATCCGGCTCCGAGCAGCGGATTGCTGGGAGTCCGGGACTTCAGTTCCCAAGCTCGATCCGACAAGAGGCGTAGGCCAAGCCGAGAACTGCGTCCTTGGGAGCCGCCGCCCAAATGTAGTGCGTTCTCGTTATTCATGCGGGAAAAACATAAAACCGTTAGTACATTGAAAGCTAAAATTTTCAAAAATTTCCGAAAATTCAAAAAAATAAGGATTTGAGAAACTTACATGTTTGGATCCATTGAGAATGAAGAATTGAGGATTGAAAAGAGAGATTTGAGAATAAATCAAAAGAAGAGGAAGAGAGAAATGAGAAGTTACTAAGAAGAAATCAATCTTTCTGCGGTCTCGAAAAAACCAAAGTCCGTCGGAAATTTCCGACGGATATGAGAATATACGGTATATTCTCTGCATGAGTTTCTATTGGCCAGTCAACCGACACGTGTTGAAGGACCCAGATCCGTCAGAAATTTTTGACGGATTTTCGACGGATTTAAGGTAAAATTGGGGTAACGGTTTAGGGTATGGTGATATGATTTAACAATCCCTAATCTACATGTTTCATTCAAAAAATAGTAAATTCATCAATGTTAAAGACTTTGTATGAGTTTATAACTTTTACAACATCAAAACCTATAAATTTCACATAAATCAAATATACCTTATACTATAACTTATACAAACACTTCCATCAAATTTTATAAATTCTAGATAACACATTTATTTTGCAATTTGACAAGTTCAAACTATTGTATATACATCATACAAGTGTTTGTCTACAATTTCTACAAAAAAAAACCTAAACCCTATACCCTAAACCATATGGAGCTTGAAGGTGCAAAACATGATTTAAACGAGGTAAACGTGTTTATAATACCATATGCACAATTATCTGTCGGAAAACAGATTTCTGACGGATGTTACTTAGCATATTTTTTTTGGTTTTCGGAATGGTTACACAAGTACATCAAATGTCTAACTTTATAAAACTTCCACAAAACTAATACATTCCACATAACAAATATCTAGTACAAGTACATATTTTACAATGCAAAGTTTATAAAACTACTCTAAATCCGATATGAGTAATCTGATTCTCCTGAATCGGAAGTTTCCCCAAATTCGTCAATTTCTTCCTCTGAATCCTCAAATACGTGATCGTCTGCATGTTTGGTGAAATCAACAACAAGGTCGACCTCAAGGGAATATTGCTCGATTGAACCCAAACCTACGGAGCTTTGTTGGAGGGGTTCATGATCGGATATCCCATGAACCCTACCTCTCGGGTTTATCGATGTGACTGTCATCCATGGGTCTTGCTTGTTTGTCACTCGAGGATAGGGAATATAGCATACCTACACCATGTAAAATTAATTTACTCAAAAAATTATATATAAATGTTAAATTCTAACAACAAATTAACCAGAAAAGAATAAAACGAACCTGGTCTGCTTGAGAAGCAAGTACGAATGGATCGTATTTCTGTAGTCGCCTTCGGCTACGTAATGATGTAACACCAAATTGGTCGTGTCGCACACCGCTTCCTACGTCATACCAGTCGCATAAAAATGTAACGCATCTCAAACCACGCATTCCCGGGTAGTGAACATTGAAAATCTCACGTAGGACACCATAGTATACAAGACCACCGGACTGAGTAGATACACCGTAATCTGAAGTTGTCCAACTCCTATCATCCCGAAGAATCTTAAAAGCGTAGCCCCGTATGCTATACATCACCTGTGACTGCACGTTTGCTAGTGGAAAGCGCACAATTTCTTCTAACCACGTGAGAAATCTTTGTCCGTTAGCCTTCTCTATCGTGACCTGCATGTACAAATAAAATCAAAATGAGTAAAATAATTCATTCATTATGTATGATAGTTAAAAACAAGGCAATTAAACACACTTACATAATCTCTTAACCAACGTCCGAACTCTTCTTGTTTGAGCTCGATTAGCTCGTCCTCTGTTTTGTTCGGAAATGCAAAACGTTGATAAGCCATATAAATCCTGTGAGATTGAAGCGATCATCACGTTAACATATATATAATCAAGGACACAATAAGTAATTAATAATTTGGTTCAATATAATACCTCTCATATTCATCAACTCCGTCGCAGTTTGTGAGAATATACATATGCAAATGCTCTCGCTGCTGTGCTGAAAGCCTCCGCTTCTTGCCTTTTCTACTAAGTCTTCAAATCTCTAAGAATATATGAGGAACATCGACCGGATATAAAGGTATTACGCATCCGTCATCATGTCGAGCTGGTCTACGACTCTTTGTTTTGACTTGTGATGGAAAGTAGATCTCGACAAAATGTGAGGTTTCTTCATTGATGCCCTGTGCGACAATAAATCCCTCCACTTTGCTCAAAGTTTTCACCTTCTTCTTTAGATGAAACATATACCGTTCGAAAGGATACATCCAACGGTACTGAACCGGGCCCCCAAGTTCTGCTTCTCGAGGTAGATGTTCCATCACATTAAAGAAGGAAGGCGGAAAGATCTTCTCCAAATTGCAAAGGATTACGGGTATATTATTCGCAAGGTTGCGGATACCATGTGATGTTAAAAAAGCGAGCATATATGATATATCATGGTTTTTACCCTTTTTAAGCTATGATATAAGTCCGTTTTATAGAGTCTTTCTACTATTTTGTAGTGTTTTAGAGTCTTTTACAGGTTTTAACACGTTTGGAGCACAATTGGAGATATTGGAGCTTTTTGGAGCATTTTGGAGTATTGCAGAAGTTCGTGTAGCTGAGTACCCGATATGAAGCCTCAGTATTGATCGACACTATCCTAGTATCGGTCGATACTCACTGCAGCAAGACACGAATCGCGACTTTTATGAAGAGTTGAAGAATTGCAAAATTGCCCAGAAGACTTTATTATTTACAATTTAACCCAAAACGTGTTTTAGTAGTTTAAGTTAGGTTTTTAAGCCACTTTGGCTATTACGCTTAAAAGACGCTTCATTCACGCTTGTTTTTATTCGGGTTTTTGGAGAGACAACTCTGAACTCCTGTTTCTTATTGATTTCTTTGATGATCTATTCAATCATGTTGTTTTCATTCTCCATGTCTGAGTAGATCCACTTTTAGGTTCAGGGTTCTCATAAGGGTTTTCTCTGAATGTAAGGTTAATTAGTTAATTAGGATTCACCATCTGAATTAGTTCTTCACCATAGGTTGTTCTCATAGCTAATTCTAGGTTGACGAATCTGGAACTTAGATCTTAGGATAATTGATTAGGCACGAAAGTGCGATTAATTACCTGATAGAACTTAGGGTGAGCAAAATAACTATTCGCAAAGAGATTTGGTTTAGTTGTTTTGTGAACAAATCAAACTTGAACTAAAAGCTGGTTTAGACTTTAGGATTCGCAAAGAGATTTGGAATTCTAGGATTTAGACTTAGATAGTTTTCGCAACGAGAGTTGGTTAGCTATACTTTAGTGATTTGAGTTCAAGAACCGCGCTAAATCTGAATCATGTTAGTTAATTTATCTACATTCATTGAATTCCTAAGAAATACTCTGAGCCTATCTTCTTTCCAATTGACTTACAACTTGTTTAATTTACGCACTCGCATTTAATTACATTGTTTGGTTTAGCTTAATTCGAGTCCATATAATCTATTGTGTGACTTTCTTGAGTCTTTGTGGTTCGACCCCTACATTTACTACAACAACTGCTTTAGTACTTATAGGGTATTAATTTGAGCATATCAAATTTGGCGCCGTTGCCGGGGACTCAGTTTCGCTATTAGATTTTAGCTAAGAAATTCGTCTAAATCGTTGAGTATCGATCGACACCCTAGTGGTATCGGTCAATACCCGTCGCATTTTTCGGTTACTTACGTTCTTGACTTTTGTGTTTCAGGTGTATGCATAATCACCAAACCAGGAGAAACAAGAGCACTCAGCTAGTTAATCTTTCCAACGAGGAGCTAGCAAACTTGGAACGCACAATCAGGAAAGCAAAGAAGCCAGCAGAGATGAACAACCCATTGGTTTTGATTCGTGATGAGGCTGGTACTTTCAGAGACCGAGAGGGTAATTTGTGCAATGAGCGAGGGCAACGTCTTGATGAAGAAGGAAACGTCATTGCCCCTGAAGTTGTCAATGAGGCTGCAGCGCAATTTGGGCGCGAGAATCTCGCGAATCATGTGGTTGCTCGAGAGAGGACGATTGGTGAGTACAACAGGCCAGATCAGTTCTACGCCAATCGATCAGCGATTCGCACTCCTACTTTTCAGAGGAATGACTTTGAGCTGAAACCTGCATACTTCACTCTTGTGGGTCAGCATCCTTTTTATGGTCTTCCTCATGAACACCCTATAGATCACATTGAGAGATTTGAGGATTTGGTCACTAGCATCAAGTACAATGGAGTGTCCTATGATTTCCTTTTCTGTAAGCTTTTCCCATACTCTCTTGGTGGGAATGCAGCTTACTGGCTGAAGCATTTACCTCCTGGATCGCTGACTACCTGGGAGGAGACCAAGAATGCATTCTTGAACAATTTCTATGATGATGCAAGATCAGAGGAGCTTAGGAATAAGATCTCCCAATTTTCTCAAGGAGCGACTGAGGCGTTCAAGGCTGTTTGGGTGAGATTCAGATCATATCAGAGGGATTGTCCACATCACGGGTACACTAAGGTTCAGTTGTTGGGTATCTTCTTCATCGGGGTTGATTGGAGGTATCAGATGGCCTTAGATGGTGCAAGCAATGGAAATTTCAACACCAGGTATCCTGATGATGCTTATGTGCTTATTGAGAACTTGGCGTCTAGCAATAGCACCAAGAATGCAGACTTTGAGCGGAAGAAGCAGGTTGGGAATTTGGATGGATCGCAGATTGCTGAGGTTCAAGCCAAGCTGGATTCAGTGCACAATCTCCTGATGGGTAAGACGAAGAAAGCTGTTCACTTTGTTGATGAGGATGAAGTGAAAGGTGTTAACTACATTGGTGGTGCTGGATTTCAAAGTCAAAGGTATCAATACCCACCTCACCCACCCAAAACTCCTGAAAGCAGGGTTGAATCTATACTTGAACAGATTCTTGAGGGACAGCAGAAGATGACAGTGGATTTCAATGGGAAGATGGATGCTATGTATACAGACCTAAATGGAAAGATTAAAGCTCTTAGCATTCATCAGAAGAGGCTGGAAACTCAGGTCGCTCAGACTGCAGCAGCTGTCAAGGGAAAGATGGTTCATGCACTGAATGAACACGTCAATGCAATTACCTTAAGAAGTGATGAAGAGGTCGATCCAGGAGTAAAAATTGGCCTAACTGCAAAGAATCTTGTCGATCTTGCTGAAGATGACGACGATGAGGCTCCCGAAATCGCCCCAGTATCGATCGATACCTCCCAGTATCGGTCGATACCCGTCCAAGGATCTGCCAAGGACGTTTCGAAGCAATAAGCATCGATCGACACCCTCCTAGTGTCGACCGATATAGAGACCGAGATCCAAGAGCCTGGTATCGATCGACACCAATCTGGTATCTATCGACACCCTTCGCAGACCGACCCAGAAATTGCGAAGAAGCCGCATATGACTGAGGAAAGGGTTTACAAGCCTAAGGTACCATACCCTCGACCACCTAGACATCTCATGAACCCTATTACTGCGGAGAAGTTGCTCGCTTTTGAGAAGATGGTCTGGAGGATTCCCCACACTATATCTTTTGAAGAAGCTTTTGAAAACCGTCCTTTGGAGTGTTACTTCCGAAATTGCAGAGAAACTGAGGAAGAGATCAAGGCACTCTTTATCAAAGCCAGAAGTACACCACCTCCGATGAAACAACTGATTAAGAAGGAAAACCCAGGAATATTCTCAGTTCCATGCTCTATCTCTGGAGTTAAATTCAAAGAGTCTATCGTTGACTCGGGGGCTAGCGTCAATGTCATGTCAAGGGCAATTGTAGAGAGATTGGAAGCTGATATTCGATCTCCCAAAACATCTCTCACATTCGCGAACTGTTCCACCTCACTTCCATACGGTACAATCCCTGATTTGATGGTTGAAGTAGGAGATTGTCTAGTTCCTACTGATTTTCAGGTTGTGGAGATGAGTTCAAAATCTAGTACGCAGTTGATTCTTGTAAGACCGTTTATGGCTACAGTTGGTGCCATTATGGACACACCCAGCAAGAGAGTCTCGTTCTCATACATTGACAAGGAGGTGTACTACAAAGCCATTCCTACTAGAGGACCTACCACGCATGTCTCTTGCATCGCTGTTGTCACAGGAGAGACGTTGGTAGCTGATCCTTTGGAAGAACCTACTGACGTGCCAACTGTCATGGAAATTCTAGATAGTCCTTCTGTCATCACCAAGAAACACATCAAAACAGCTAAGGCAAAGAAGAAGGTAAAGAGTAAAGGAGTAAAAGGTGCTCCCTCTATGACTTTAATCCCTCAGAAGTGTGATGGGGACTCGATGGAGTACAAGGTGAAGTGCAAAGGAACCTCAAAACCATTCTCCAAGGCTAGAGTCATTCTTACTCCGGAGCTGAAAGAGAAAGCAAAAGAGGTTATAGAGAGCATGTTGAGTAGAACTCTGAGTCTGCAAGTGTCTAGTTGTAGAACTTGCATGGGAGTGAGTTCTCAACCTCGCTCCGACTAATCACCTAAGCAAAGTCAAGCTCGTGACGTTAAACAAGCGTTTGGTGGGAGGCAACCCACTGGTAAGGTTGTACATAAGTTTCTCTATTATTTTTGTTTTTGGTTTTTGGTTTTGTGTTTCACGTGAAGAAGCAGATTCAGAAGAGCAGTATCGATCGACACCCACCCGGTATCGATCGACACCATACACACGACAAAGGAGCTGGGTATTTCTTAAGGGACCGTGAGCAACAGATCGATCGATGTCAAAATTGCATCGACCAATATCCCTTGTATCGATCGATACCAACATGGTATCGGTCGATACCCGCCACCCAGGTACGCCTCCTTCGATTTTCACCAATCCAGTCAACTCTTCTGTTTTCTTTTACCAACTCTAGGCAAGATAACACTGGGGACAGTGTTGTTTAAGTTTGGGGGAGGTAGTTGCTGACAACGTGTTTGTTTTTCTTAGAGTCAGTCGTTTTTGTGTCAAATTTGTTTTATTGAGTCAAAATTTTGTTGGATATTATGATCTTGTTCTTGAATCTATTGTTTTGATTTTGCTTCTGAGTGTCCACTGTTACAGAATCAGTTACAGATCGACTAATGAAAAATCCAAAGGCTGACCAGTTAACTAGAAGACACACATGTTTCCAGCATAGTTCTTTTAAAGCCTGAGCCAAATTTCTGCACTTCATCGACGTGATTAGTATTCATAGAGCTTGATTCCTCATTCATATCTGACAAAGGAACCCATGTGTTTAAAAGTAATAGTATCTCTCTCCCCTATTATAAGTTAATAAATAAGAGCATAAAAAGATGAAATGATTTTCTTATGAGTAGAGGGCTAGGAAACTTTCCAGCGATCCCATTATTCTACTTGGTGAGGAATGATCACACAGAGGATTGGAAGCGAGGTTAGAATTTTCCTATGATGTCATTATTCGCCTACACCCTTTGATACGTAGAGAGGGAAGAACCGGGGATTCGGTGGCAAACACCATCAATACTCACGTTTCAGACCTTAATGTGTATATGCGGATCTAAAAAAAAAAAAAAAAAAAGAACACAATAAGAAATAAGTCTGGGGGAGAGAAAATAATACTAAAAAGTGTGAAAATCAGCTGGTTCTTCTGTCATGATATTGTATGGGAAAGAATCTAGAAGGTTTTTGAACATTGATTACAGCGATAAAACTGGCGATGATGGGTTTAATTGAATGAGGCTGCGAAATAATGTGTGTAGTCTGGGGAAGCTGCGAATGCCTAAGGAGAAGTACATGGTGGTTAGTCTTGGAACTGGTTAGGTGACATTTGGGTGCTTGGGAAAAGGGTCCTTGCAGTGGTTCAAGAACAGGTGAGTCTCTGTTTTCAAACCTTTTTCTCTGGTTTAGTTTTCTATTTGCTTGAGGGCAACCAAAGGCTAAATCTGGGGGAGTTGATATATCATGGTTTTTACCCCTTTTAAGCCATGATATAAGTCCGTTTTATAGAGTCTTTCTACTATTTTGTAGTGTTTTAGAGTCTTTTACAGGTTTTAGCACGTTTGGAGCATAATTGGAGATATTGGAGCTTTTTGGAACATTTTGGAGTATTGCAGAAGTTCGTGTAGCTGAGTACTCGATATGACGCCTCAGTATCGATCGACACTACCCTAGTAT
This sequence comes from Eutrema heterophyllum, assembly GCA_002933915.1. NCBI lineage: Eukaryota > Viridiplantae > Streptophyta > Magnoliopsida > Brassicales > Brassicaceae > Eutrema > Eutrema heterophyllum. The sequence continues at coordinate 128,071 of PKMM01022226.1, forward strand.
CGGTCGATACTCACTGCAGCAAGACACGAATCGCGACTTTTATGAAAAGTTGAAGAATTGCAAAATTGCCCAGAAGACTTTATTATTTACAATTTAGCCCAAAACGTGTTTTAGGAGTTTAAGTTAGGTTTTTAAGCCACTTTGGCTATTACGCTTAAAAGACGCTTCATTCACGCTTGTTTTTATTCGGGTTTTTGGAGAGACAACTCTGAACTCCTGTTTCTTATTGATTTCTTTGATGATCTATTCAATCATGTTGTTTTCATTCTCCATGTCTGAGTAGATCCACTTTTAGGTTCAGGGTTCTCATAAGGGTTTTTTCTGAATGTTAAGTTAATTAGTTAATTAGGATTCACCATCTGAATTAGTTCTTCACCATAGATTGTTCTCATAGCTAATTCTAGGTTGACGAATCTGGAACTTAGATCTTAGGATAATTGATTAGGCACGAGAGTGCGATTAATTACCTGATAGAACTTAGGGTGAGCAAAATAACTATTCGCAAAGAGATTTGGTTTAGTTGTTTTGTGAACAAATCAAACTTGAACTAAAAGCTGGTTTAGACTTTAGGATTCGCAAAGAGATTTGGAATTCTAGGATTTAGACTTAGATAGTTTTCGCAACGAGAGTTGGTTAGCTATACTTTAGTGATTTGAGTTCAAGAACCGCGCTAAATCTGAATCCTGTTAGTTAATTTATCTACATTCATTGAATTCCTGAGAAATACCCTGAGCCTATCTTCTTTCCAATTGACTTACAACTTGTTTAATTTACGCACTCGCATTTAATTACATTGTTTGGTTTAGCTTAATTCGAGTCTATATAATCTATTGTGTGACCTTCTTGAGTCTTTGTGGTTCAACCCCTACATATACTACAACAACTGCTTTAGTACTTATAGGGTATTAATTTGAGCATATCAATATATCTCGAAAAAGGCATCAATCCCTGCATAATATGCATAACATGCAAATGAATAAATAAGTAATAAAATATGCACAAAATTATTGTATAAAGTATTAAAAAATCATTGTACCTGCAATTGTTTCGTGGACATTACGTGGTAGAAGACAGGCAAATGCAAATGGAAGGAGGTGCTGCATCACCACATGGCAATCATGACTCTTCATCCCAGTAAACTTCCCTTCTCCATGATCAACGCAGTTCCGAAGGTTAGATGCGTATCCGTCCGAGAATCTAACACTATCGATAATCCAGTCAAATAACTCGGCCTTTGAATGTTCATCCAACCAAAGAAACCCGGGACCGGAGGCTTCCCGTTCCCTGTCACATGTAGTGCTCTACGAGAACAAATGTCTGGCAAGTCCAATCTAGACTTCAGATTGTCCTTCGTCTTCCCTTGGACATTGAGAACGGTGTTCATAATGTTGTCAAAAAAATTCTTCTCAATGTGCATGACATCTAGATTATGCCTCAAAAGATGGTCCTTCCAATAAGGCAAATCCCAGAAAATACTCATCTTGTGCCAATTATGTACGTTGCCACAGCCATCAACAGGATGATGCCTGTTACCACCACAATTAACGGTTCTCTCTGCACCAAAATCTCTGAACTAAGTCAACAAATACTGTCCATCTAACTCAGGAGGTGGACCATCAAATACTTTCCGGTTCTTCCTAAACAATGTGGTGCTCCGGGGATAAGGATGCTCGCTTGGTAGGAATCGCATATGACAATCAAACCAAGACGTTTTGCGTCCGTGCTTCAATTGGAACGCATCTGTGTTATTTTGACAGTACGGGCACGATAACCTTCTGTGCGTTGTCCATCCTGATAACATGCCATATGCTGGAAAATCGCTAATGGTCCACATAAGTACCGACCGCATGACGAAATTCTGCTGACAAGAAACATCAAACGCCTCAACTCCATGTTCCCATAACATTTGCAGCTCATAAATTAATGGCTATAAAAACACATCGAGTGATCTCTTCAGATGCTCTGGTCCAGGAACGAGAATGCTAAGGAACAAGAACTCCCGTCTCATGCACAAAGATGGCGGCAAATTGTAAGGTGTTACAATTACTGGCCACAAAAAATATTGCCTGTCGTGCTTCCCAAAAGGGTTGAAACCATCGGTACATAATCCAAGGTATACGTTCCTCGCCTCATACACAAAACTGGGATACATTGATTGAAAATGTTTCTCCTGCGTCTGAGGAATGAGCGATTTCTTCATCCGTTGTATGCTATGCATGTTATCTCATTGCTCTCGATATGCGCTCTGATTGATATAACCTCTTCAATCTCTCTGTTAACGGGAAATGCCACATCCGTCTATATGGCACTGACACTCTTCCACTCGTTTCCTTATACCGAGGTTTGCGATAAAAACGGCATGTCGAACGGTCTGCGTCCTCTCTCCAGTATAGCATACAGTTGTTGATGCATACATCTATCATCTGATACGGCAATCCTAGACCAGCAACAAGTTTCTATATCTCATAGTATGATGCCGGTGCAAGATTAACTTCTGACAAAATGTCTTTCAAAAAATCAGCGATTGCATCCACGCACTCCTCACTCAAATTGAAATCCGTCTTTATACCCATCATCCTAGTTGCAACTGATAAAGGGGAATGTCCACCTCTACACCCATCATATAACGGATGTTTAGCAGCGTCTAACATATCAAAGAATCTCTGAGCTTCTAAGTTAGGTTCTTCTCCTCTATCTCCATACTCAGCAACCGATGGTATACTTTCACGAAATGCATCGTTCACCATCTGAACATGACCTACAGTACTTTCTATTTCCATTGCAGGTTCTTCTAAGCTAGCGTTATCCCCAATATATTGTTCACTAGTACTAGCATAATTATCCACCATTGTATCATTTTCTCCATGATAATACCAAATCTTGTAACCCCGGCACAAACCCATGACAATAAAGGTGTGACCATACTTCATCTATCACGATTAATCTACGATTCCGACATTTCGTACAAGGGCAGTAGATTTTACCGTTTTTTATCGCTTTCTTCTGCATATCCGCAAATGCCATGAATTGCTGCAGACCTTCTTTGAATTCTTCCGTAACTAGGCCCGTCTCCGGAATTTGATGAGGCTTGTCCATCCATGATTGAAATAATTATAAGGATCTGAAGAAGACATTTTGGTAAAGTTGTAGATGAAAGTTTTTTGTTTTGTAATTGTAATGAATGAGAGAAGGGGTGGAAACGGTTTTATAGGGAAATTGTGTGCGATTTTCGACAGATACCGACAATATTCAAACGGCTATGTAACGTCTATATTCTTTCAAACGGCTACAACATCCGTCTAAATTCCGTCGAAAATATTCCGACGGACACACGTCGGCGGAAATCCGTCAAAAATTTCCGACGGAGGTTAATTTTGTCCGAATTTCGTCGGAAATGCCCATGTTTTCTTGTAGTGGATACTTTAAAGTAGATTAGGAGAAGCTCCAAAGCCCGAGCTACCTGAACATGGACGAATATCAGGTGCTTGTTTTGATGCAGCTCGTGGCGTGATTCCAGGTCTGCAGGTAATAAAACTGAACACAACTTCTCTCAAACTCTTTATGCCTCTTCTTTATTCAACTCCTTATGGATTCAAATCCGATTTACTCTATGAACAGGTCAAAGGAACAGACTATAAAACAGGAGATGGAACCTGTGTCTGTGACTACATCGACGTTACTAACCTCGTCGATGCTCATGTGAAGGCTCTCGAGAAAGCTATGCCAGGAAATGTCGGAATCTACAATGTAGGTACCGGAAAAGGAAGATCCGTGAAGGAGTTTGTGGAAGCTTGTCAGGCCCGGCCCATCATGTGTTGACACCTGAAGCCAAACAAAATTTTGGCGCCCTGCACTAAAACCAAAAAAAAAATTTGGCGCCCGATCTCTTCCCCTGAAACCAAAAAAATAATTGGCACCTAAAGCTAGGGTTTCGCCCGCTTTAGCTCAGGGCCGGCCCTGAAGCTTGTAAGAAAGCGACAGGAGTAGATTTCTTGCCTCGACGACCTGGAGATTACGCCGAGGTTTACAGTGATCCAGCAAAGATTCTGAGGGATCTTAATTGGTCTGCTCGTTTCACTAATCTTCAAGAAAGTCTTGAAGTTGCTTGGAAGTGGCAAAAGACTCATCCTCATGGATATGCTTCTTCGTAAAGACCAAAAAAGAGAGTTTATTATACTTTTTTGGGGGGGAGAGATTAGCTTATAGAGAGAAATTGATTTATTACAGACTTACAGTTCAATAATTAATATCATGGTTATTTAATACAATTTATGTAAGAATTAATCAGTGACTTTATATAAAGGGATACAAGGTTTTTTAATTTTTTTAAAAGGTTTTGCATAAATGTATTACAGACTGTGTAACTTTTATTGCTGTTTTCCTGCATGTGTATTTTTATTTATCTATTTATTTTTATACTTTTTTAAAAAAGAAGTGTTTGCGGGAAATCAAATGCATATGTAAATTTCTATTTTGTGGGTTTAGTCAATATGGTTACTTTGTGTCGCATAACACATCCAATGTTTACAAATTAAATTTGAATGGTCCTTTATACCTTCATTTACTATTTGCTTCGTCTCAAAGGCGTTAATTGGAACTGGAACCTCTCAAATGCCAGAACAGGTAGTACGACCTGTAATATCAATATATCATGAGAATCAAGCCATGACCAATCAGGCTGCCAAAAAAAAGAAAAAGAAAAAAAGAGCAGCTGCAAAACCACGAACATGTGAAACAGTTCAGGGCCATGACCAATCAGGTTTTTAACCTGTGAAAATAGTTAAACACACACAAAGTCGGGCCCGCAGACTAATTCTCAACAAACAAGCACCAAGTTTGACATATGTAATATGCGTCGGTGCACATACAAATATATGGGCGACGTGCTCAAAACTCCGAACGGCTTATCTGGGAAAAATTCAAGAGCACCAACCTGGAGGGGCATCTTCTATCATTAAACATTACCCAATTTGACCTCTTCTTTTGCAATTACAAATATTTTTTATTTTATTAAATTAATCAACGTCAATCTTCTTCATGTGACGTGAGACATTTTCAAAGCTGATAACTCTCTTTCTCTTTATGTTTATAGATAGCTTTATTTCAGAATATTTGTTGTTGCTTGTTATCGTAACAGTTGAAAATGGAGAGTATTCACAGGCTTGTTTTATTGGCCCTAATAGGGATTTTTATCATTACTAATCTCGCTAATGCCGAAGATCAACAAGGTATGTTATGTCTTCACGGTTATACCATCTTCTGAGCGTATAAATTCCTTTTCATTGTTTTCTTTGAACGTAACCAAAGTTCACTTATATTGCAAACTTTGTGTGGCTATAATAACTTAATTTGGACTTGACATATTTGCACAAGATTTAGTTTTCCGTTTATTTTTTCCATGACTTATACCAGGATTCATCAGCTTAGATTGCGGAATGCCCCATAACGAATCTAGTTATACTGAAGAGTCCACCGGTTTAATTTTCTCATCGGACGCTGATTTCATTCGCAGCGGAAGAAGTGGTACAAACAAGAATGATGAGGATCCCACTTCTGACATGGAATACATAAAGCCATATTATAAGCACATTAGGCTTTTTCCGGAAGGAACACGAAACTGCTATAATCTAACTGTCATGCAGGGCACACACTATCTTATCAGGGCTGTGTTTATTTATGGAGATTATGATGACCTTGAACAAAGACCAACATTTGATCTTTATCTTGGCCCTAACTTCTGGAAAACTATAAATTTGCAAGATCGATCAATTAATTTCAACTGGATTTACTTGAGTGATGGTACAATAGAAGAGATAATCCACATGCCAAAGTCAAACTCTTTGGATATCTGTCTGGTTAAGACAGGACCAACGACGCCATTCATATCAGCCTTGGAACTACGTCCCCTGAGAGATGACACCTATACTACTAAAACCGGCTCCCTGAAGGTTCATTTCCGCAACTATTTCAGCAAAGGTGTATCCTTCTTCAGTCCTGAATCCACCGTACGGTAAGTCAACTCATCCTATCTTATTAGTTACTAGTGTAGAATCTAGATCTTCGATTCACACGCATATAATTTAAAAGTCGATACATACAGACTATAAAGCTAGTTAAACATATTTATTATTCGTAAGAAATTAAAAGTTCTTAAAAGCTTTTACGTTTTTCGAAATATTTCGTCAATTTTGGAATTAAAAGTTCTTATAAGCTTTGACCAAATGAGTAACCTTTCATTTGTTTTATTCCAACATACAATACTTATGATTTAAATAATATAAGTAAAAGGGATTTTAGAAAAAAGGTTTTGCATGTAAGATCACTTAATTCAAGTTTCATTAGTATGTTGACATTTTTTAAAACCTTAGTAAAATATTATACTTATTTCATTGTTCAACCTAATTTTACCCATGTACAGTACGACGTGTACGATAATGTACGGTATACGATATAATAATAAGAAAGGTAAAATTGTCTTTTCACACAAAAAGTGACAATTATTTTCAACATTTTAAAAAAGTGTTCACTTACTATTGAAATTTGAAATTTGAAATAAGTAACATCATATTATGTATTTTAGAAATAATTGAAATTAACAAAATGACGGGAAAAAGTTTTTCGGCTATATATAGTATTCTGTATATTTTATAAAAAATGTGTCCATCAGCCCAACTTGGTGTCTACGTTTGAGCAATAAAAGTGATTCTTCCGGAGGGGATGGAAGGTTTGGGGAGGCGGAAATGGTTGGACAGACTATATCTCAATCGTAAATTTTGGTAAGGGATAAGCGAAAGAGAGACGATATCTCCAATGTAAGGTTGGAACACCTTTTAGTGTGAGATGCGTATGTGTCCGCTTGTGTAGTTGATTCTACATGGCTTATTTGTTCGTCCATGTTCATGATTCTACGATGTTTCTCCCCTCCTTTGTTTGGAAGTAACGAAAAAGTTGTTAGAGGAAAAATATTTGACCCAAGTCCAGGGATCGGGTCGTTATAATCATAGGATATTAGGTGGTCGTGTGCACTAGCGTAGCCGAGGTGAGCGCGCTTCTCCGTACAAGTGCACTTAATTAATATATGGTTGGCTCTGCGTGCGTGGGAGCTAGAGTAATGTTTGTTACTTGCCATATAAGTGGTTGCTAAAATTAACATAATTTTTGTTACTTGCCATATAAACTTATGTTTTATAAATTTTCTTAAAATCCCTAATATAACGAATCAATTGATCGTGTCAGGTATCCTGATGATGTCCATGATCGTGTATGGGGCATAGACTTTTATCAGAAAGAATGGACAGAAATAAACACCACCACCCCAGTAAATACTACGAGTGCCTTTGATGTGCCACAAGCTATCATTTCAAAGGCTATCATACCCAATGATGCAGGTAAGTCATTGAGAAGAGACTGGTTGCTGGATTACCCGGGCGATGTTCACTTGTACCTTCATTTTGCCGAGATCCAAACCCTAAAGCCCAATAACACCAGAGCGTTTAGTATTTCGTTCAGTGGATATACTATCAATGATTCTTACAGTCCTCCGGAGTTCATGGTTGATACTGTACCTATCAGAACCTCAACTAGCTGTGGTGATAATGGTTGCGACTTAAAGCTCGTAAAAACTGAGAGGTCAAGTCTTCCACCATCCCTTAATGCCATTGAGGTTTTCGTTGTTCTCCAGCTTCCTCAGTCAGAAACAGATGAAAACGACGGTTTGTCAACTATGATTAATATTTTTTTTTTATAAACCTTTTTTTTTCTTCGATAAGGTTAAACTATTGAACAACTTGGAAACTTTATATATGTGCACAGTCACTGCATTCAAGAAAATCCAAGCGAGTTATGGTTTGCAGAAACTGAGCTGGCAAGGAGATCCATGTGTACCTATACTTTACATGTGGAGTGGTCTAAACTGCAGCAACGCACTTCCGTCTATTCCACCAAGAATCATTTCCCTGTAAGATCATGCGAACACTCAAGTTTTCTTGTTCAAATTAGTTATATAGTGCTTTTTTTTTAATGCATCTCAAATGTGTTCTGATCTACACGCAGAGACTTCTCTTTTTATGGATTAAATGGGACCATATCAAGCGACATACAGTATCTTAGCGAGCTACAGAAATTGTAAGTCTCATATCCCCTCTATATTTACTTTCAACGGGAATGATATATATTGTAATAGATATTATTTGATAATAACTTCACTGATTTGCATATTTAGGGACCTGTCAAATAACAATTTGACGGGAAGAGTGCCTGAATTTCTTGCCAAAATGAAGTTGTTGACGGTCATGTAAGTTTCACTTTAAGTAAAAATCGAGTGTTTTGGCTTTAAATCATATAATGGATGCATACATTAATATAGCGTTTTATATGCATTGCGCAGAAACTTGAGTGGGAACAATCTTAGCGGCTCAATTCCTGAAACCCTACGTAACATGGAAAAGAATGGGCTAACGTTGATGTACTTTTCTTTTTCTCCCAAACAAAAATTTCCAACCCGCCTTTTATATATATTTAGTAACATCGAAAACAAATTTGTGAGAAATTTATAGACTTCAAGGAGGAAATGAAAACCTCTGTTTGGATCCATCTTGCGAAAGTGAAGCTGGTGATGGAAATAACAAAACGAAATTGCTAGTACCCATTCTTGCATCAGCTGCTTCTGTGGGTATTATTACAGCTGTGCTTCTTCTCATTATTCTCTTCTACAGAAAAAAGAGGTCGTCGAAAGGTATAAGCTCGAATATTATCAAAACTCCGTAACTTAGAATTTAGTATATGATGCATGATTATAATTTCCCAGTTCTACGCCCATCAATGGTGGCAAACAAGAGAAGCTTTACTTATGAAGAGGTTACAGTAATGACAAATAACTTTGAGAGAACTCTTGGTGAAGGAGGGTTTGGAGTCGTGTACCACGGTAACTTTAATGGAAATGAGCAAGTGGCTGTTAAAGTGCTCTCTCAGTCTTCAGCTCAAGGCTATAAGCAATTTAAGGCTGAGGTACGTACTTTCACCAGGTTTAATTTTATTCACAGATATAAATAAAATGTATTAATGATTTTTGGGTTATACGTGTGGTTTGATAGGTAGACCTTCTTCTAAGAGTACACCACGTAAATTTGGTAAGCCTTGTTGGTTATTGTGAGGAAGGACAACACTTGGTCCTCATCTATGAGTACATGTCCAACGGAAACTTAAAACAACATCTATCAGGTATTTTTTGGCCTGGTGATTTATAAAAGCAATAACCGTGTGTCATGTTTTAACACACACACAACACATCTTGATGAGTACAGGAGAATGTGCTAGCTCCCCTTTGAGTTGGGCAAATAGGCTAAGAATTGCTGCAGAGACAGCGCAAGGTTCGCTCTAAGTTTTCAATGGCTATTGTGTTTTTTTTTTAATCTAATAAAGTATGAGTCCTCATTGCATTTTTTATTCCATAACATTGCAAAAATTTTAGATGTTCTCTTCTCTTGGTGAGTTTTACAATAATCCTTATAATGAGTTATTATATATATATATATATATATATAGGACTGGAGTACTTACATATTGGCTGCAAACCACCAATGATTCATAGAGATATCAAATCTATGAACATACTTCTTGATGAGCATTTCCAGGCTAAACTTGGGGATTTCGGGCTTTCAAGATCTTTTCCAGTGGGAAGTGAAACTCATGTGTCAACAAATGTTGCTGGATCTCCAGGTTATCTTGACCCTGAGTAAGTGGATCTATAACACATGCACCTTAATGAACTTAAACTATGTCCTCCTTTTTTTCCATTTGGTAATTTTTTATTTACTTGTACTATAGATATTACCGAACAAATTGGTTAACAGAGAAGAGCGATGTCTTCAGTTTTGGGGTTGTATTACTGGAAATCATCACAAGCCAGCCAGTGATTGACCAAACCCGTGAAAAGTCTCACATAGGAGAATGGGTGGGATTTAAGTTAACCAATGGAGATATAAAAATTATTGTGGATCCAAGTCTCATGGGGGATTATGACTCTAGTTCACTGTGGAAGGCTCTTGAGCTAGCAATGTCATGTGTTAGTCCATCTTCGTCCGGAAGACCAAACATGTCCCAGGTTGCTAATGAACTACAAGAGTGTCTCTTATCAGAGAATTCAAGGAAAGGAGGGAGTCAAGACGTGGACTCCAAAAGTTCTCTTGGACTGAGCACAAGCTTTGGTCCTGAACAGACTCCTGATGCACGCTAGTTCATGCCAAGAATCCCAATGTATGCTTGAATAACAAAATAATTTCTTCTGAATTTATTTCCTCTACCTTTTCAGATTTTGGTTTAATCGATCAAATGCACTGATAAATATGTCTTTCAAATGATTGCCCGACGAAAACCTTTTTTTTATTTTAGATAACATCTAAACAAAACTGAGAAACGAGTTTGTTCGGGATGCCCAAAAAATAGGTTAGGACTGGCAAAAAAATGGGTTTCTTTTAGTTTAAGAATTAGTAATTTTGTAGTGTTCCAAAAAATCATGTACGACAATGGAATCTAACATTAAAAGTAACTCAATTTTACAAGCAGTTGTTCAAATGTGGAAAATATCTAATGGTACGGTCGTACGGGAAAGCTTCCATTATATCCGAGAGTGGGTCTGTTTATTTGCCTGACGCCTGCGACCTGCGGCCAGACATGGCCGATTGTTATTCGTTTGACCAGCCGCCGAGACTGATCTCGGCGGCTGGTCGCAACAGTGCCAATCGCAACGCTGAAGAAATTTAGCATCCAAAAATTTCAGACGCCGCTGCCTCTAGACGCTGGAGACTGCGTCTGGTAAACGAACAACAATCGGCCGCAAGTCGTAGCCGCATGCAAACGAACAGACAGTATCTAGACAGTATATTCCAAATGTTTCTGTATGATATTCTATCATCATCTCGCTTGTTTGCATTGCGTTTTTCCTACTTGACATTAAAAGATTATAAAACATACCAAAAAGCGAAAATGAAACTTAAAATACATCTCGCTTGTCTCGGCTTTTACTGTTTTTTCGCTGTTTCTCGAGATTGTGAAGGCTTTATTAAGTTGTTTGATCGGACTTTCCTCAGGTTACAATGTCGTGCTTTCATAACTTAGCCGCAATCTCTGTTCTATCTTAGCTTTTGCAGAGTTTGTAGATTTTTTGACGAGTGAGTGTCTTTGCCTTATCTTCTTGTGTTTCTTTTATAAGAAAGATTTCATTAAACCTGGTTATCTTCTTCTTATTTTGCGCCTGAACATTTGCTTTCAATGTGAAACATCTAAAACTCTAGGATTGCTGTACAGTGATAAGTCTTTTAAGGTTGCAACAGCAACAAAAGATGGATTAAATTGGTTAATGACTATTAATCACCTCTCTGGTCCTTGTTGATGGATTGTATAGGTAAATGTTAAAACCTTGCTTAATTAAAGTAAACAAACGAAAAAAGAAGATAAAACAAAGAGTGACTTACATCCTATAGCACATTTTGTGTTTCTATTTAGAAATTCTAACAGATTTGGTAATTCTAGCACATTGACCACATTTTAGAAGGTAAAAGACTTTAATACCATTAATTATATACTCACCAACACAAACCAGTTAGTGAAAACCAATCCTGGTTTCCTTGCTCTGTAAAAGCGTAGAGAAAAAAAAACAATAGTCTTGGTAAAAAAACCGCTGGAATGTCCGTAAGACTACCCGCCAGAATGTCCGGAAAATCACTTCCGGCGAGAGGCGGTTTTTTTTCGGCTACTAAAACTACCCGATTTTGGGGCCTCGAAGTTCCCCTTTTGAGGCTCTTTCTGCTGCGTTTAACATTCCGGCGGCTATTAATATTACTGCGGCGTCTAAGATTCCTGCGGCGATTTGTATTCCGATCACCGGCGTGACCAGTTGCATCCGGGAATGGGAGGTTTGTGATTTTTCATCTTTACTTTCTCTTTTTTTAGTTCGTTTGGGGTTAAGTTTTGTTATGGGTCGTTATTCAGTAGGGGATGATAATCTGGAAGCGGATCCGAGGCTCCCTGTCAGGTTATTTGCCACCGACAGATTCCCGACTTGCCGCTTAAATGTCTACTCCAAACCGGACACGCTCACTGTTGTCCGAGATGTGCTTAGGGATACTCCTGAATTTGATCGCATTTTGAAATCCAGATTTGGGGGGCTTTTCGACTTACCAGCAAACCGGGCACTTATATCTTGTAAACTCATCCAGGCTTTGCTGGCCAAATAGCTGATAACAAAGCAGAAGTATGAGTTGTGGACAGTATTTGGTGGACAACCATTGAGATTTTCACTTGCTGACTTGGAAAGAACTACGGGGTTGAATTGCGGCTTGTTTGAAGATGGTTATGAAACTCATGCATCTGAAATTGTACCAAAAGAACCGGATGAATACTGGAAGAGGTGGATAGGAAATGACCTTAAAACAACATGTGCAGATATTGCCGGGATGCTTCGAGATGACAAGGACATGGATGGGCAACGGCAGATTCGGCTGGCTTTGATACTAATAGTCAATTGTGTCCTAATAGCTAACCATCAGACCCACACGCCAACCCCGCAGTACGTTAAGATGGTTGACAGTCTAGATGATTTTCTTAATTTCCCATGGGGCAGGGAGTCTTTCCTGAAGACAATTGTAACGATGCGGCCTTCTAGAGTAGCTGTAAACTAAAAAAACGAAGATCCCGTTGCAACATTTCACAGGCAGCTGCAGCAAAAATCTCTCAGACTCACTGGCTTCCCTCTTCTCCTACAATTGTTAGCTTTCAGGGCAATTCCAGGGCTTGTGGACCGGCTTCCCGACCCATCTAACAGTCCTCGCATTGTAGACCTAACTACTGAAGATTCCCCAACAATGCTTCGGTTTCCTTAAATGATGTGCTCGATACTGAAATCGATTGCAATGTAAGTATTTGCATTTTTAGTTTTTTCCGGTGACCACAGAAAATAAGAATACTTGGGCACTAACCTAATTGTGATATATGCAGTTGGTCGTGAGCCCAATGTTTGATATGGTGCTCAATAGAGAGGATGGCGCGGGGGGAGTGGGATGATGAAGTGAGGGACCGGAAAGTGGAGTACATGTTAGAGCTCATCAAGGAAGGGCATGTATTTTACAAACATGAGTGGCCTGGTGGTGATGCATCATGTGCTTTGGTTGTGCATAAACCTATGAAAACAAAAGACAGCCACCAAAAACATATTCTAAACCGGAGGAAAGGGAGAAGCAAGGGAAAAGTTGATGAAACACACGAAGTGGTAGCTGTGAAAGCACAAAAGATGGAAAAGAGGACCTCCGCTAGTTTTGTAAAGGCCTTTCTATGCAACATGCCAGAAGCCCCCACTGAACAACTAAGTTGGTTGGCTGGGTAGGTGACAAATTTGGCTGCCAAGGTGAATAATTTACGTGCACCGACCGTGGGATATGCTGGAAATGTGTCTACAAACAGCAAGCGCAAGAGGAATGAGAAGAGGAGCCAAGCTAAAAAGACCACTTCTTCCAAGAGACGTCGTGTAGCTACACCATCGCCTAAAGAAGGAACGGAAACAGGGTAGGACGAAAGGACTATTAGTTTGGGGGAGGGTGGTGGCAATCCAACACTATCGGAATCTAACGAAGGTGAAGAAGAGAGAGAAGAGGGTGCCAAAACACCTGTTGAGCAGGTAAGGTTCCGTAGAGTGAAACTTTTATTTTCAAATTAAGAGCATTCGCGCAACCAGACCTAACTTGGGCAGTGGAAGCTGTTATTTGGACTATAAGTTTTAGATTTGCATATTTTGATTATGCAAAATTTGCAACAGGAGTGCACGCAAAATGGAGAATTTGATCTGGGGGACTTAAACTCAGTATGTTAAATACTTAATCTTCTCTTCTCTATACGTTACACGCAATGTATGAACTTGGTTGAAATTGACATTTCCCTTTTCCCACAGACATTGCCTCTAAACCAGGATGGGGCAGCGGTAAGTGGACCTCAGTATAAAGAATTAAATTTTTACAAAATAATGTCCTAACTGGAAGCCCCTATTAAATTTCACAACTTAATTGGTTGAACGCCACAGTCCTGCCTGCCGTACGGGCCGAAGCTAAAGACGATCAAGCTTTCGTTGCAGATGATTTGCTGAATGAGGGACTGTCCCAACCCGTAGACAAATTAACTGAGGTAAAAACAAGTGAAGGGCAAGCAGTGGGCAATGAGGAGAGAGGGGGATCAAATGAGGACGATGATTTTGTGCAAAAAGGGCAGCAGGTAGAAAAACGTCTGTTAGGTGTGACAAGTATTTTAGATTATTATGGATGGTTCATTCACATTATTGATTTGTAAAATCTATGTGCTTTATCTAACAAATATCAAATATCAGCATTGGTTGAGCACGAAAACAACAAGTCGCTGGAAGGCGAATCCACCACACATGGAATTGGTAATGGGGTATTTAGGAATCACGACATATACCCATGCTTGTTGTTGCTTGAAGAGGTTTTTTAGTTTATTATGGACAGTTCATTATCATTTATAGATTTACAATAATTCTATGCTTTCTCAACCTATTATCAGACATCGCAATTTGTTGGTGGAGAGGCCAACAATGCAGTAAAGCAAGCCGAACCCGAGCCACCAGCATTTGCGAATGAGGTATTCAAGAATCCCGATATATAAGCCCATGTCCGTTGTGGCCAAAACTGATATTTATTAATAGTCACAGGCCCAACACCTAGATGCATGTGTAGATCAGACGTGCGACACTGCCACCTTCTTTACAAACTGAATTGGTGGAGGTAGTTTCCAACAAAGATTGAAATTGTTGTTATTTGTGTATTGGTTTGTTTATGTACAGTACTGTCACTGACCCCTCACCATGATTTAATACGTTTGTAGGGTGACATCAACAATGAGACAGCTCTCGTGCAATTCCGTGACACCATTTCATCGAAATTACGGGTACCCATTAACAGTAGTAGAGGTTTTTAACATAGACTCTCGGTGTGAAAAAACAGTGAATTGTTTTCAGTTTTTTCACATCAAGAGCTGTATTTCCTTGATTGTGATGAAGCGATAGCAAATGCTATTGCGTCGTTGATAGCAAATGCTACTTGGGAGTGATTTGGATCAAAGGAGATGTTTGGAGTTTGAAGGAGAATATAAAAAAGAAGCAAATGGAGCATAAACGAGAGTTGATCGATTTGCGGGATCTAAAAGACAAAATCGGATGAAGCCCTTTCGTTTGGAATTAGCTTGAGATCTTTTCATGAAAGTTATACAAAATTGAGTTAGTTTTCCAACGGAAGTGGTTCCATGTCATCCGAAATCCGAGCGATTTACTGATGACATGTCTTTACCAGAAAATGCAGCGGTAATCTGGAGCGGCTGAAAGATCGTGTCAAATGAAGGTCTTCCCGCGCCCAGTTTAATATGAGGTCTTGATCAAAGTTGTAGACAATTGAGTTAGATTCGTGTGGGCACCGGATTCATATCATTCGGAGATCTATTTCAAGAGTTATGGCCGATTTGGTGAATACATATCAAACCTTCACCAACCCCCACAACCTTCACCAAACCCACTTTCACCAAACCTTTGGTAGTCAAATATGGAAACTGTCAACAAAAAAAGCTGTCAACAAAACAAGATGAATTTGTCAACAATGAAAGCTGGATGTGTCAACAATGGAAGCTTAACAACCCCTCACATCTTCTATAAATACCAAAGTAATGGGAAGAACTAAAATCATCAACTCACAATACAAACACATCTTTTACTCAAAGCTTAAACACTCTCTCTTTTCTCTCATTTTCGTTTTTCCTTTCATGCTTACGAAGGAGTGTTCATTGATATGCTCAAATTAATACCCTATAAGTACTAAAGCAGTTGTTGTAGTATATGTAGGGGTCGAACACAAAGAACTCCAGACACTACAAGAAAACATGCATTTTGCAACGATTTTTTGCGACGATTTCATTTCGTCGCAAATCAACATCGTTATTACGACGATTTTACGACGATTTTTTACATCGTCGTAAAATCGTCGCAATATTGGGACGAAATGTTTCGTCGCAAACTCGTTGTTAAGTTCGGTCCGATTACCGACGATTTTACGACGATTTTTGAAATCGTCGTTAAATCATTGCCAATTTGCGACGATTTCACGACGATTCCAAAAATCGTCGTAAAATCGTTGGTAATTACCGACGAATTACTAAGGAAATGTATTCGTTGAACTTTGCAACGATTTACCGACGATATATGAGTTAGGTGAGCACGTTTAAGTTAACGGGTGTACGATTAGGTAAACATATTGTAAAATCGTTGCAAAATCGTCGCAAAATTCGTTGCTAATTCGATGGTAACAAAAATAAAAATCTATATATAGCGGCCAACCTCATAAGAAAAATTTCATATTCAAAAACATTTACTTCTCTTTGACCAATAAAAAATGTCAATCTACGAAATTAGAAGATGGATGTATAATTGTCTTGATTCGGAGGGATCGCTAACAAAGGAGTTCGGTGAGGGGGTGGAGGGATTCATGCATCAGGCGGGAACTATACAAAATACGATTACAAGTGGTAAGATGTACTGTCCTTGTCCAAAATGCAAGAATAGGAAATTTATCGTTACCTCGAAGGTGTGGTCGCATATATTAAATAGAGGGTTTATGCCGCATTACTATATCTGGTATTATCATGGAGAAGGTCATGGGGGAAATGCTGGTAGTAGTAGTAGCAATTATCAAGCATCGAATTTTGATGAGTCAAATAATTTTAATCAATTTGATTATCATGCGGAACATGGTCAAGATCATGATAGGATTCATGACATGGTTACAGATGCATTTCATGAAACCGTAAGTACATTTGCACCTGATCATCATGATGAGGAACCCAATCTAGATGCACAAAGATTTTATAATATGCTAGATGATGCAAATCAGCCACTCTACGATGGATGTAGAGAAGGTCAGTCTAAATTGTCATTAGCAGCTAGGATGATGACAATTAAAACTGATCATAACTTAGCTGAGGTTTGCATGGATGATTGGGCTGATCTTATTAAAGAATATTTGCCAGAGGATAATTTGGCTGCCGAAACATACTATGAGATACAGAAGTTGGTATTTAGTCTTGGGTTGCCTTCTGAGATGATAGATGTATGTGTTGACAATTGTATGCTTTTTTGGAAAGATGATGATAAGCTGCATGAATGTCGATTTTGCCAAAAACCGAGATATAAGCCGCAAGGTACTGGTCGGAGTAAGGTACCGTTCCAGCGGATGTGGTACCTTCCTATAACTGATAGGTTAAAAAGAATGTATCAGTCTGAGAGGACATCTGCATCGATGAGATGGCATGCAGATCATTTGCAGACAGATGGGGAGGTTACTCATCCTTCAGATGCAAAAGCGTGGAAACACTTTAAGACGGTACACCCAGACTTCGCTAGAGAGAAACGAAATGTGTATCTTGGTCTTTGCACAGATGGATTTAGTCCATTTGGTATGTCTGGTAGGCAATATTCTTTATGGCCAGTAATCCTAACGCCTTACAACCTTCCTCCAGATATGTGCATGCAAAGGGAATTTTTATTCTTGAGCATTTTAGTACCTGGTCCGAAGCATCCGAAACGTTCTCTTGATGTATTTTTGCAGCCTCTGATAGAGGAATTGGGGCAGTTGTGGTATACCGGGGTTCGGACATATGATTTTG
>PKMM01022226.1:150555-172501 GCA_002933915.1 Eutrema heterophyllum
GCGGCAGAGGCAGCGGCGGCAGCGGCACAAGAAGCGGGGCCAAGTAATCGGCCACCGACGGCTCAACCCGGTCCAGCGGGAGATGGGGAGACACATCCCGAAGTTGTTTTGGGTATCGATGACTTCGAAATAACTCTGTAAATTTTAATAATTATCTTTTTTGTAAAAAACTTTTATTATATAATATTATTTTATTTTATAATTTCAAATTATAATTTCGAAATTAATTAATTAATTATTATTTTATATAAAAATAAATAAATAATAAAAATAATAATTAATTGTTTTAATTTAAACAAAAAACAATTGAAATCGTCGCAAAATCGTCGCAAAGTGCGACGATTTTGCGACGATTAATTAACGTCGATTTTACGACGAATCTAGGTTTACGACGAAATTACGATGAAATATTTACGACGATTTTGCGACGACTATTTGTCCACATAAACATCCTTAATTCGTCGTTTTATTGTCGTAAATTACTTTCGATTTTCCATCGTTTTTACGACGTATTTCTATCCGTCGTAAATTCGAAGTAAATGTTGCGACGATTTTACGACGATTTGTTAGCGACGATTTAGCGACGATTTTTGGTCCCTCGTGAATTAGCGACGATTTTATGACGATTTTTAGTTTACGACGATCAGTTAGCGACGATTTACATTTCGTCGCAAATTCGATGGTACCCCTGTTTTGCAACGATTTTACAACGATATATGTCGTTGCAAAAGGGGTATTTTATTGTAGTGAGATATCGCACAATAGATGATATAGATTCGAATTAAGCTAAACCAAACAGATGTAATTGAAAGCAATGCGTAAATTAAAAGTGTTGTAAGTCGATTGGGAGAAGGATAGGTTCATGGTATTTCTCAGGAATTCAATGAATGTAGATAAACTAACTAACATGATTCAGATTTGGCGCGATTCTTGAACTCAAATCACTAAAGTGTAGCTAACCAACTCTCGTTGCGAAAACTACCTAAGTCTAAATCCTAGAATTCCAAATCTCTTTGCGAATCCTAAAGTCTAAACCAGCTTTTAGTTCAAGTTTGATTTGTTCACAAAACAACTGAACCAAATCTCTTTGCGAATAGTTGTTTTGCTCACCCTAAGTTCTATCAGGTAATTAATCGCACTCTCGTGCCTAACCAATTATCCTAAGATCTAAGTTCTAGGTGATCAGGCTAGAATTAGCTTTGGGAACAACCTAAGGCGAAGAACTAATTTCAGATGGTGAATCCTAATTATTCAATTAACCTAACATTCAGAGAAAACCCTTATGAGAACCCTGAACCTAACAAGAGAACTACTCATACATGGCGATTGAAACAATAAACATGACTGAAATAATACTTAGATAAATAATGAAAAGTAGAGTAACAAGGAGGTTCGAAATCTTCTCTCGGATGAACAGAGTCTCAGACTTGTCTCTCTCAGAAAGCTCTCTCACCAAAAACTCATAAACCTATCCAGCGTAAATTAGAACACATAATAGCCAGAGTGGCTTAAAAACCTAACTTGAACTCATAAAACACGTTTTGGGCTAAATTGTAAATAATAAAGTCTTCTGGGCAATTTTGCAATTCTTCAACTCTTCATTAAAGTCGCGCTTCGTGTTTTGCTGCAGTGAGTATCGACCGATACTAAGGTAGCATCGATCGACACTGAGGCTTCAAATCGGGTACTCAGCTATACGAACTTCTGTTTTGCTCCAAAATGCACCAAAAGGCTCCAATATCTCCAATTATGCTCCAAACGTGCTAAAACCTATAAAAAACTCTAAAACACTACAAAATAGTAGAAAGACTCTATAAAACGGACCTATATCATGGCTTAAAAAGGGGTAAAAACCATGATATATCATTCAACATTTTCATCTGGAGAAGATTTTCTCTAAAACTCTTCCTCTTTTCTTATTTATTAAATTATGTCTTTCATTTCTATCATCTATTATTGTTATTTAATTATGTGTGAGTAATTCTATCATGGGTTAAGAGTTTGGTAGTTTATGATGTATTGATTTAAAAGATTGTAGATGTTTAAATCTAGAATTTAATTTATCCTCATGTTTTGAAAATAATCTTAAAGCTAGAAGTGAGTTGGAAAACCATTTCTTGATTTTAGATAAATCGCTACCCGGAAGGGGATTGCGATTTGTCTTGTAATTTTCATCTCATGCTTTTCATTCTTAATCTATGGAAATAGAAGTCTAAGGTGAATTATGATTAAAATGATCTTGAGTTCATAGTTTATACATCTTTTATTTGCAATTGGGAAATTAGCTTAAGTAAATGAATTATAAAAGGATTAGTGTCATGAAAACGAGCTAGTCTAAATTAAGTGATCATGATCTAGGAAATGAATTTATTTAATCGTTTTAAACATCATCTCTCAATTATCAAACATTTACGAAATACCAAACCCGAAAACCCATGTCTTAAATTATGTTGTAATTTCTTGATTTAAATTCTGATTTTTATTTGTGCTTTCTAGAATTCTTATAATTGTGATTCAAATTCTGTCCCTTAAAGTGTTATAATCATTTTCATCTTAATTTCTCTTTTAAAATTAATAGTTTTAATTATTTAGTTTCTAAAACCAAAAACCCAAAAAAAACTAAATCGCTTAGCTTAAATAGTTTTTTTGAATTTTTAGTGTGTTATTCATTCTCCCTGTGGATTCGATCCTAAAGTGTTACATCGACATACCGTTATGATTGCGGTAGTGTACACACATTAGATTAATTGGTGTGTTAAAACACGTAAATCAGTTTGGCGCCGTTGCCGGAGATCTGGAATATTTCTAAGTCTAAGATTTTGTTACTAAATTGTTTTTTTTTTTGTGCTCTTATCTTGTAGGTGCATGATCACAAGAAGTCAAGGACAAGAAAATCTGCAACCATTTGTACTTGACATCCGGAGACTAGAACGAGAAAACGTAAGAATCGCAAGAGAACGAGCAGAAAACGAGAGGCGTTTTCCGATGGACGCCGCAAGAGACAACCCACTCTTGCAAGAGCCACAACCACCACAAGCACCACACGTTGAAGCTTGATTTGAGTGGTTTCACCAAGTCAATTAATAACTAGAGTGCACACTATACCGCAATCATAACGGTTGTCGATTGTAGCACTTTAGGATCGAATCCACATAGATCAATGTTACGATTATGAGAATGCAGGATGAAATTAAAGTTAAGACGAATGACAGATTTTTGTTGGTTTTATTATTTCGAAACTAGGAACGACAACTAAAACGATGTAAATTCAGATAAAGAAAGTGTTAAGCCTCGGGTGACGTTGCGGGAAATCACGAATAACGGTTAATGCATCCTAAATAGGGGTTTGCATTAAGAATCGTCTAGAACTCAAACCTAATAATAGATTAACCTCCTCTCGGAGTATTAATACCTATGCTTAAAACTATGAATACTAACTCCCGTTGAATTCAAAGGTTCCAAGCATGCTTTTCTAGTTCGATTTGATAAGTTCACAAGAACGCCTTAACATCAACTCCCGTTGGATAAGGACGCTTTGCTCATCTAGGATAATTCTGGCATCTAGACAAATACTCCCGTGCGCTAGATAACCTAAGATCATGAACTAAGTGATCAGTTTAATTCAAGCAATAAGAACACCCTAGACGAAAAATCCACCGAATAAATCCCCGTTTAATCTATCCTAAACCTTTAAATCATGAAATCCCTTGACACCCTTGGCTTAAATAAGAAACTACTCACTCATAATTGTAGAACAAATACAGAGAGATGATGAAGAACACATGATTAACAAAAACAGAAATAGAAGAGAGATTAAGAAAACTTCTCCAATATGTAGAATCAAAGGTTTGCTTTCCAAGCTTACAAATCACCAAGATCAAAGAGAAGAGTACAGAGACAAGAGGATATGATACCCCTGAGATAAGATCTCTTATTTTCGAGTTTTGGGCGTCAAAGAGAAAGAAAAGTTTGGTGAAATAGTAAGAAACACGTTTTTTACACTATTAGCAGAGGCTGGATCGATCGATCCAGGGAGGAGGATCGATCGATCCCATCTTTTTCAAAGATCGATCGATCTCAATCGGCGAGAGCTCGATCCAGAATTTGGCCGATTTTGTGGATCGATCGATCCAGTGAGGTGGATCCAACACTGGATCACTGGATCAAAAGAAGGTTCGTAAATGTAACGAAAAACGAACACACACTCTTTTTTTTTTTTTTAGACTCGATTAAACGACTCGGGAAATGTAAAAACAAAATCCAAAGAAAGCAAACATAAACAAAAGAAGACAAACGTCGTTAGTAGCTACTCTCCCCCAGACTTACTTTACACCGTCTCAGTGTGAGAATAAATCGGAGGGAAAGGGAAAAACGTACGTAAATAAAGAAAATCGATAGTGGATAGGACAGTGGGTAGAGGGAATACGCTGCTCAGCGAGGAGGGTCGTCTGGGCTAACCCTCCTGCTTGGGCCAGTCCGTCGCCTACGTCGTGCAATCCGCGCATCAGGATCGGATAACTCTCCTGTATCAGCGCTCTTCGAGGTCCCGTGTCCAGCAACAACAAGATCATCGTCCTCGGCTCTGTCAGCATTCGCGGTCGGCTTCGCGCGGAAACAAGGAGGTGGTCGTGGACATCTGATCTTTGCTAATGCACCCCAAACTTTCTGCATCATGCCGTGGTTCTTCTTTTGTGTCTCCACCATCCATGCTCTGTATTCCCCCTCAGAAGCATCTGCATAAAGAGGTGGAAAATCATACTCACCAGAGTACTCCAGAAGGAGCATCTTGATCGGGTCCTGAGGCTGCGATGTCTGCCCATGCTCCTGCTGAGTGAAGAAGTCTGGCACGGGATCATCGTCTAAGGGATGTTGTGGGGCGCTGGAGGTCCCTCCTCTGCGTCTCGTGGTGGCAGCTGCGTCCGTGCATAGACGCTCTGGCGGAGGCAAGAACTCGATGTTGCTTGGACCGTTCACCGCAGTGATCTCGGGCTGTGGAAGCGCGCAGTGTTGGACCCGTCTTTGTCGATCCGTGAACTCGTATATGTACCCGGTCTTGAGGACGTGGCAAGCCGTCATATGTTTCTTGTCGATGTAACCAACCTTTGCGTTGCATTCATGTCCGGTGAAGTCAATCCCGTGGTGTATGAACAAAGGGGTAAGCACACTCCCAATATTCTCCTTCTGTATCTGGTTCCCTAAGAGCTGAATCTTCTTTGCCACCAAAGTCCGAGCGAATACCAGGCCCAAGTTCACATCGTATGGAGCAGGGAAGTGGAATTGGTAGATTCCTGACAAATGCTCCCCAATCCCGTAATGTAGCAAGAGTATCTCGTCAGTACGTACTGCGCCGGGCTCTATCTTCGCAAACAGAATGTTGCTGATGATCTTGGCTACCACACGAACGGCTGGGATCCAAATCAAGGCCTGCTTTGCCACTCTGGATTGGAAAGTACCTGAAGCAATGTGGTTCCAAAGTTCTCGCTGGTTTGGAAAACCGTCGGGGAATTGAGCGCCGGTCTTCCGATGGTCGAACCCATAGATCTTGCAGAGTTCTGTGATCAAAATATCGTACAACAATCCGCTGGAGAAGTATGTCAATGTTGCGCCATCTACTCGTTCGTACCTCGGGTCGGCGAATGTGAGCCTGACGGAGGCTAGAAATTGTCGCACCAAATCAGGATAGACCGGATATTCCTTTGTGGAAATATGACCAAACCCAATATTCTCCAGAAATGTCTCCACGTCTTGGCGAATTCCCATTGCATCCAGAGTTGCAGGGCAGATGATCTTCGTAGGTTCCATTCTGACGCTAAGGAACCTGTTGTAGAATAGTGAATCGAACATATCCCAAGCTTCGCTGACTTTCCTATCCTGATACCGCGTGTTTTTGGCAAGATCGTCCGGTTGAATGCCTTTGATCAAGGTTAGATAGTAACTCTCGAACCGGACGCCTTCACGTCGAGGCCATGGCGGTGCGGTTAATGGAGCCGGTTTTGAGCCAGAGGCCGCATTTGTACCAACCCGGCGTTGGTTTGTTTCCTTCCGTTTCTTTGCTGCTAGCTGTTTGGCTTTTGATGGAGGAGCCATTGTCTGCAAAACAAACAACTTAAACATCTAAGGAGTTTGTACCAAAATACGATAAACATTCCAAAAACGAGATTTGACAAAATGATGATTTTGGCAATTTGATTATGCAGTCAAGTAAATTTATCATCAACAACTTCAAACTCACAACAATCTCCATCTAAAACTTCCAATAATCCCAAATTCTACCACTTTCACAAATTTTTCAAAGTTTTCCACAATCCCAAAATTCAATCTAAGCACACAAACTCTAGGCATTTCCAACCAATACCCAACTCAAAATCGGTATAAAGTAGTGTATAAAGCATGAATCAATACAAGAACAAGCTATAAACACGATTTTGATTTTCACAATTTTCAACCTAGAATTTTCGGACGGAAGAAAGGGAATTCGAGTGCCATACCTGTGCAGATTGATATGCTCAAATTAATACCCTATAAAGTACTAAAGCAGTTGTTGTAGTATATGTAGGGGTCGAACACAAGAACTCCAGATATCACACAATAGATTAAATAGATTCGAATTAAGCTAAACCAAAAGATGTAATTGAAAGCAAGTGCGTAAATTAAACAAGTTGTAAGTCAATTGGAAAGAAGATAGGCTCAGGGTATTTCTCAGGAATTCAATGAATGTAGATAAACTAACTAACATGATTCAGATTTAGCGCGGTTCTTGAACTCAAATCACTAAAGTATAGCTAACCAACTCTCGTTGCGAAAACTATCTAAGTCTAAATCCTAGAATTCCAAATCTCTTTGCGAATCCTAAAGTCTAGACCAACTTTTAGTTCAAGTTTGATTTGTTCACAAAACAACTAAACCAAATCTCTTTGCGAATAGTTATTTTGCTCACCCTAAGCTCTATCAGGTAATTAATCGCACTCTTGTGCCTAATCAATTATCCTAGGATCTAAGTTCCAGATTCGTCAACCTAGAATTAGCTATGAGAACAACCTATGGTGAAGAACTAATTCAGATGGTGAATCCTAATTAACTAATTAACCTAACATTCAGAGAAAATCCTTATGAGAACCCTGAACCTAACAAGGGATCTACTCAGACATGATTAATGGAACAGAAATCATAGATGAATAGAATTGCATAAAAGAAATCGATTAAAAACCAAAGGGGTTCAGAGTTGTCTCTCCAAAATCCCTAAAACAATCTCTCTTAATCAGAACAAAAGTAAAATCAAGCTTAGCCAACAAAAGTGGCTGAAAAACCTAATTATAATGTTAAAACACGTTCTGGGCTTTATTGTAAATATTAAAGACTTATGGACTAAGGTGCAAACTCTCCAGACTTGTAAAAAGGCGCGTTTCCTGTTTTCCTGCAGTGAGTATAGACCGATACTAGGGTAGTGTCGATCGACACTGTTCACAGCTTCTTCTGCTAGCCATACTGCACTGTCTTCACGAAAACTGGCATAATCTTGATCGCACCGTTGGAATGGCCTTAAACCACTTCCAAATGAAAGCTAATCCATTGATCTGTCTTGTATCAAAATTTGAGCTCAATCCATCGGTGGGAAGTTCTTCAACTCTTCATTTAAAGTTGCGACTCGTGTCTGCTTCAGTGAGTATCGACCGATACTAGTCAGTATCGATCGATACTGAGGCCTCAAATCGGGTACTCAGCTACACGAACTTCTGTTTTGCTCCAAAATGCTCCAGAAAACTCCAATATCTCCAATTATGCTCCAAACGTGCTAAAACCTGTAAAAGACTCTAAAACACTACAAAATAGTAGAAAGACTCTATAAAACGGACCTATATCATGGCTAAAAAGGGGTAAAAACCATGATATATCACAGATCGAGGACTTAGCCTTTCCTTGCCCTCAAGCAAATAGAAGACTAAACCAGAGAAAGAGGTTTGAAAACACGGAGACTCACCTGTTCATGAAACACTGCAATGACCCTTTTCCCAAGCACCCAAATGTTACCTAACCAGTTCCAAGACTAACCACCATGTACTTCTCCTTAGGCATTCGCAGCTTCCCTAGACTACACACATTATTTCACAGCATTGTTCAATTAAACCCCTCATCGCCAGTTTCATCGCTGTGATTAATACCAAGAACCTTCTAGATTCTTTCCCATACNTTTTTTTTTTTTTTTTTTTTAGATTTGCATATACACATCAAGGTATGAGACGCAAGTATTGATGGTGTTTGCCACCGAATCCCCGGTTCTTCCCACTCAATGTATCAAAGGGTGTAGGCGAATAATGGCATCATAAGAAATTTCTAGCCTCGCTTCCAACCTTTGTGTGATCAGTCCTCGCCAAGTAGAATAATGGGATCGCTGGAAACATTCCTAACCTTCTACTTAGGAGAAAACCATCTCATCTTTTCATGCACTTATTTATTAACTTATAATAGGGGAGAGAGATACTATCACTTTTAAACACATGGGTTCCTTTGTCAGATGTGAATGAGGAATCAAGCTCTATGGACACTAACCACATCGATGAAGTGCAAAAATTTGGCTCAGGCTTTAAAAGAACTCTGCTGGAAACATGTGTGTCTTCTAGTTAACTAGTCAGCCTTTGGATTTTTTATTAGTCGATATGTAGCTGACTCTGTAACAGTGGACACTCAGAAGCAAAATCAAAACAGCAGATTCAAGAACACGATCATAATCTCTAACAAAATTTTGACTCAATAAAACGACAAATGACTCAAAAACAACTGACTCTAAGAAAAACAAACACAATGTCAGCGACTACCTCCCCCAGACTTGAACAACACTGTCCCCAGTGTTATCTAGTCTAGATTCAGTAAAAGAAACATAACAGTCGAGTTGAAACATGAAAATCAGAGAAGTTACCGAATTGGGGTAGGGGTGTCGACCGACACACAGCACTGGTATCGAGCGATACCAGGCTTAGGCCGACACAAAAACTTCTTCTCATCATCATTGATGCATGTAGTGTCGATCGATACCAGGTGGTATCGATCGATACTGATCCTCTGTAACTGATTCACGCAAAACACAAGACACAAAACATAAAACCACAAACAAGAACAAAAACAAAAGACTTATAAACAAACTTACTAGTGGGTTGCCTCCCACCAAGTGCTTGTTTTCAGTCATTAGCTTGACTTTGGCTCATGTATTAATCGGGATAGGAATGAGAACTTGCGCCAAAACAAGCTCCACAACTAGACATCGCCAGCTTCAGAGTTCTGCTCAACATGCTCTCCACAACCTCCTTTCCTTTCTCTTTCAGCTCCGAAGTAAGAATAACTTTAGCCTTAGAGAATGGTTTTGGAGTTCCTTTGCACTTCACCTTATATTCAAGCGAATCTCCATCACACTTCTGAGGGATCAAAGTCACATGGGTAGCACTGCGCGTGGGGTATCGACCGATACCAGGAGGGTATCGATCGATACCAGGGCTTCTTGGTCGATGCAAGTTCTATGTCTCCTCGGTTTTTGCCTTAGCCTTATTGATGTCTTTCTTGGTGATGACAGAAGGACTATCTAGATCGTCTATGGTATTAGGCTCGTCAGAAGGCTCTTCCCGATTATCAACTATCAACGTCTCTCCTGTGACAACATCGATGCAAGAGACACGTGTGGGAGTTCCTCTAGTAGGAATGGCTTCGTAGTACACCTCCTTGTCAATGTATGAGAATGAGTTTTTCTTGCTGGGTGTGTCCATAATGGCACCAACCGTAGCCATGAACGGTCTTCCAAGAATCAACTGCGTAGTAGATCTTGCACTCATCTCCACAACTTGAAAATCAGTAGGAACCAGACAATCTCCTACTGTGACCATCAAATCAGAGATGGTACCATATGGAGTTGATGTTGAAGAATTCGCGAATGTCAGAGTCATCTCAGCAGATCCAATACCAATTCTCAACCTCTCTGCAATTGCCCTTGACATGACATTGACGCTAGACCCTGAATCAACGAGAGACTCTTTGAATTCAACTCCAGAGATAGAGCATGGAACTGAAAATTTTCCTAGGTCTTCCCTCTTAGTCAGCTGCTTCAGTGGAGGTGGTGTACTTCTGGCCTTGATGAAGAGTGCCTTGATCTCTTCCTCAGTTTCTCTGCAGTTTTGGAAGTAACACTCCAAATGACGGTTTTCAAAAGCTTCTTCAAAAGATATAGTGCAGGGAATCCTCCTGACCATCTTCTCAAAAGCGAGCAACTTCTCTACAGTGATGGGATTCATGAGATGCCTAGGTGGTCGAGGGTATGACACCTTAGGCTTGTAAACCCTTTCTTCAATCAACTCAGGTGTCGCTGAAATTTTTAGCTCAGTCTGCGAGGAGTATCGACCGATACTAGGTTGGTATCGATCGATACTGGGCTTCTGCGTCGTTCCTTTAGGCTGGTGTCGATCGATACTAGTAGTGGTGTCGATCGATACTCTTGGTTTTGAAACGTCATGAAGAGTATTTTCTACTAGTATCGATCGATACTTGCTAGTATCGGTCGATACTCGGCGATTTCCAGAATTCTCATCGTCATCTTCAACAGATTCGAAATTTTCTGCAGTAACACCCTTTTCTACCACTGCAGTGACCTCTTCTCCAGTACTCAAAGTGATTGCATTGACGTATCCATGCTGTGATTGAACCATCTTTCCCTTGACAGCTGCTGAAACCTGAGCTACCTGAGTTTCCAGCATCTTGTGGCCAGTACTGAGAGCCTCGATTTTCCCATTCAGATCTGCATACAAGGCATCCATTTTCCCACTGAAATCCACTGTCATATTCTGCTGTCCCTCAAGAATCCGTTCAAGCATAGATTCAACCTTGCTGTCAGGAGTTTTGGGTGGGTGAGGTGGGTATTGATATCTCTGACTTTGATATCTCTGACTCACTAACTAAGTCTAAATCCTAGAATTCCAAACCTCTTTGCGAATCCTAAAGTCTAAACCAACTTTTAGTTCAATTTTGATTTGTTCACAAAACAACTAAACCAAATCTCTTTGCGAATAGTTATTTTGCTCACCCTAAGTTCTATCAGGTAATTAATCGCACTCTCGTACCTAATCAATTATCTTAGGATCTAAGTTTCAGATTCGTCAACCTAGAATTAGCTATGAGAACAACCTATGGTGAAGAACTAATTCAGATGGTGAATCCTAATTAACTAATTAACCTAACATTCAGAGAAAATCCTTATGAGAACCCTGAACCTAACAAGGGATCTACTCAGACATGATTAATGGAACATAAATCATAGATGAATAGAATTGCATAAAAGAAATCGATTAAAAACCAAAGGGGTTCAGAGTTGTCTCCCCAAAATCCCTAAAACAATCTCTCTTAATCAGAACAAAAGTAAAATCAAGCTTAGCCAACAAAAGTGGCTGAAAAACCTAATTATAATGTTAAAACACGTTCTGGGCTTTATTGTAAATATTAAAGACTTCTGGACCAAGGTGCAAACTCTCTAGACTTGTAAAAAGGCGCGTTTCCTGTTTTCCTGCAGTGAGTATCGACCGATACTAGGGTAGTGTCGATCGACACTGTTCACTGCTTCTTCTGCTCGCCATACTGAACTGTCTTCACGAAAACTGGCATAACTCTTGATCGCACCGTTGGAATGGCCTTAAACCACTTCCAAATGAAAGCTAATCCATTGATCTGTCTTGTATCAAAATTTGAGCTCAATCCATCGGTGGGAAGTTCTTCAACTCTTCATTTAAAGTTGCGACTTGTGTCTGCTTCAGTGAGTATCGACCGATACTAGTCAGTATCGATCGATACTGAGGCATCAAATCGTGTACTCAGCTACACGAACTTCTGTTTTGCTCCAAAAATGCTCCAGAAAGCTCCAATATCTCCAATTATGCTCCAAACGCGCTAAAACCTGTAAAAGACTCTAAAGCACTACAAAATAGTAGAAAGACTCTATAAAACGGACTTATATCATGACTAAAAAGGGGTAAAAACCATGATATATCACATATCGAGGACAGCGATAGGAGAAACAGAAAGAGCTCGAAAAATCGAGTGGGATAGACCCAAAAATCGTTCAAATCCGTTGAAAAATGAGGAAGTTATGGAGAATTGAAGTGGAAAACTCAAAATCCGCTCAAGAACTCTTTGGTTTCGAAAATTTTTGGGAGAAAAGGGATTTTGGATCGATTTTATCTGGGAAAGAAGGAAGGAAATCTGTTTTCTGGTTTAAATTAAGTGTGACTAAACCGGTTTTATACCGAAAAATCGAACCGTCCTTACCTATTGTTCGGATCGATCGATCCATACCGTAGGATCGATCGATCCACCTTACCTCTTCGCGTGGATCGATCTGTCCGACTAGAAGTATTTTGTCACGTCGTGGGTCGGTCGATCCAGAAAATCAGCGATTAATTGGATCGATCGATCCAAAACCCTGCACCCCTTTTTTATTTTTATTTTTTTTATTTTTGAAGAAAACTGAAAATTCAAATCCAAAACGAAAAATTAGAAAGGTTAGTGAAAACAAATCGAAAAAGAAAGTTATATACACTTACCGGTGGGTTGCCTCCCACCAAGCGCTCGTTTTTAGTCATTAGCTTGACTTCGGGGCCGTTTTAGGCGAGATGAAGATCACCGAGAGGAACGGTGTATCCCTCAGTGATTCTGTTGCCAACGAGATAGGGCTTAAGACGCTGACCATTGACAACGAATTTGCCTCCTTGTCGGTTATGTAACACGACTGCTCCGTAAGGACGGACTTCCTTAACCGTGAAAGGACCGGACCATCTTGACTTGAGTTTTCCTTGAAAAAGTCTCAAGCGAGAGTTGAAGAGTAGCACCTAATCATTGGCGGAGAAATTCCTCGGGATAATCTTCTTGTCATGATAAGTTTTTGTCGTTCCTTGTAGATCTTGGAGTTCTCATACGCCGTGTGGCGGATCTCATCCAACTCGTTGAGCTGAATCAACCTTCTCTCGGATGCGGCTTTGATGTCGAAATTTAACAATTTCATTGCCCATGCCGCCTTGTATTCGAGTTCCACTGGAAGGTGACACGGTTTTCCATAGACAAGATGAAATGGGGTCGTGCCAAGAGGTGTCTTGTAGGCGGTTCTGTACGCCCAAAGTGCGTCATCAAGCTTCACGGCCCAATCTTTTCTTGTAATGTTCACCGTCTTCTCAAGAATGCTCTTTATATCTCGGTTGGATATTTCAACTTGTCCGCTCGTCTGAGGGTGATAAGGAGTGGCTACCTTATGCGTAACGCCGTTCTTCTTCAAGAGCTTCTCGAATAGTTTGTTGATGAAATGTGATCCTCCATCGTTTATTACAATTCTCGGAACTCCAAATCTCGGGAAAATGACAGATTTGAACATCTTAAGGACCACCTTGGAGTCGTTAGTCGGGCTCGCCATTGCTTCGATCCACTTGGACACGTAGTCCACAGCAACAAGGATGTACTTATTTCCGAAAGAAGATGGAAAAGGACCCATGAAGTCGATTCCCCAACAGTCAAACACCTCAACTTCGAGAATAAAATTTTGAGGCATCTCGTTTCTTTTGCTGATGTTCCCTTGTCGTTGACAGGCGTCACACTTGGAAACAAAAGCGTGAGCATCACAGAACATGGTCGGCCACCAGAAACCGGCCTGCAACACCTTAGATACGGTCTTGAAGGTAGCAAAATGTCCCGCATAGTTCATCCCGTGGCAATGAAATAGAATTCCCATGATTTCTTCCTCCGAGACACAACGTCTATAGATATCATCAGAACAATGACTGTACATGTACGGTTCATCCCAAAAGTAATATATGATGTCCCGCAAAAATTTCTTCTTTTTGTACCCCGCAAAACCGTCTGGCTTCACTTCTGCAGCAAGGAAATTGGCAATTTCGCCAAACCAA
Organism: Eutrema heterophyllum; assembly: GCA_002933915.1. Lineage (NCBI taxonomy): Eukaryota > Viridiplantae > Streptophyta > Magnoliopsida > Brassicales > Brassicaceae > Eutrema > Eutrema heterophyllum. Next base: position 164,475 of record PKMM01022226.1, read on the forward strand.
GGGATTTCGGGAAGTTTACCGGCCCGAACAAACAATGAGCCATTCCGAAAAACCTCGATCGCATATACATTCTCCTCGGGGAGGTAGTCATTGATGGAAACCTCTTCGTCGACGCGCATTCTGGATAAATGATCGGCAACTCCATTCTCGATCCCCTTTTTGTCCTTAATCTCAAGATCAAATTCTTGCAACAACATCATCCATCGCAACAACCTCGGTTTCGAATCCTTCTTGCTAAGTAGATACCTCAATGCTGCATGGTCAGTATGAACTAGGACTTTAGACCCTACCAGATACGTCTTGAATTTATCAAATGCGTACACGACTGCGAGGAGCTCTTTCTCCGTTGTACCGTACTTGCATTGGGCGTCATCAAGAGTTCTGCTGGCATAATAGATAACATGCACTCTCTTGCCTTTTCGCTGTCCCAAAACAGCGCCCGGTGCGTAGTCACTGGCGTCACACATCACCTCGAAAGGCAACTCCCAGTTTGGTGGTTGTACAATAGGTGCGCTGACAAGTGCTCCTTTAATCATGTGAAAGGCCGCCAAACACTCATCATTGAAATCGAACTTCACATCTTTGCACAGCAGCTGCGTCAACGGTCTAGCAATTTTCGAGAAGTCCTTGATGAATCGCCTATAGAAACCAGCATGTCCAAGGAAACTCCTGATGCCTTTGACAGAAGTTGGTGGTTGCAAACTCGTCATCACCTCTATTTTGGCCTTGTCAACCTCGATCCCCTTCTCTGAAATCTTGTGGCCCAAAACGATCCCATCCTTTACCATGAAATGGCACTTTTCCCAGTTCAAAACCAAGTGTTTCTCTTCACATCTCTTTAGTACCCTGCACAAATTAGAAAGACATTCAGCAAAGGAGGGTCCGTAGACAGAGAAATCGTCCATAAAAACCTCCATTATGTCTTCAATCATGTCGGTGAAGATTGACATCATGCAGCGTTGGAACGTGGCTGGCGCATTACACAAACCAAATGGCATTCTGCGATAAGCATAAGTGCCATAAGGACACGTGAATGTGGTCTTCTCTTGGTCATCGGGATGAATCAAAATCTGAAAGAAACCAGAATAACCATCTAGAAAACAGTAGTAAGGGTGGTTAGCCAATCTCTCAAGAATTTGATCAATAAAGGGCAGAGGAAAACGATCTTTGCGAGTTGCAGAATTCAATTTCCTATAATCGATGCACATTCTATGACCAGTGACAGTTCTAGTCGGAATTAACTAATTCCTATCGTTTTCAACTACTGTCAAACCGCTTTTCTTAGGCACTACATGCACCGGACTCACCCATGTACTATCAGATATAGCATATATGATACCAGCCTCTAGAAGTTTCATTATCTCTTTCTTTACAACATCTTTCAGATTCGGATTTAACCGTCTCTGATGTTCTACAGAAGTTATCGATTCATCTTCTAGATGTATCCTATGCATACAAAGGTCTGGTGAGATTCCTGTAATGTCATCTAGAGGATAGCCTAGTGTTCTACGATATTTCCTCAATTCACACAAGAGTAAGGCAGTCTCTACATTGTTCAGTTCAACATTGATGATGACAGGGTATGTGTAGTTAGGACCAAGAAATGCGTACCTTAGCCCAGTGGGAAGCGGTTTGAGCTCTAGCTTTGGAGCTTTCAGTTCGCTCCATGGATTGTTAATAGGTGCGGGAGACTCAGCAATTGGCGATTGCTCCTCGTTTCCGTCAAGTGCGACAAATGCCACCATTTTCTCCATCATCGTGCTGGAATCCAGCATCTTTGCATAACCCGCTGTGTCCTCGCTCAAGTACCCAAATTCTCCCTCGGACTGTGTCAAAGCGATCTCGAGGGGATCATTCACCAGCATCTCATCTGATACTCCTTCAGTGGCTTCAGAGATGCAGTCAATCCAAAATGTCTGACCATCGATGCTTGGCTTTTTCAGCATCCTATCCACTTTGAACTTCATTATTAGATCACCTAAATGAAGATCGATCTTGCCCTTCTGCACATCAATAATGACTCCAGCTGTAGCCAGGAAAGGTCGTCCCAAGATGAGAGGATCCTTTGGCTCTGTTTCTAGCTCAAGAACTACAAAATCCGCTGGTATGTAACCATCTCCAATCTTCACCGGCAAGTCTTCCAAAATACCGAGTGGAATCTTCACAGAACGATCAGCAAATACCAACGACACTCTAGCTGGCTTAAATGACGTGAGACTAAGGCGCTTAGCAACGGAGTAGGGCATGAGGTTAACGCTAGCACCCAAATCGCAGAGAGAATGCTCAAAGGTTAGAGGCCCAATTTGCACAGATAGTACGAATCTCCCTGGATCTTCAAGTTTATCGGACATTCTTCCTTGCAACACAGCACTGCACTCTTTAGTAATCATCATCACGCCTTCTTCACTTGTAATCTTATTGGTGACCATGTCTTTCACATACTTCTTCAAAGCGGGAACCATCTGGACCGCATCAATAAAAGGAAGCCTCACCGAAAGTTCATTCACTAGCGTTTTGCATTTTGCTTGCTCAATATCTCTTTGTGTCTTCTTCAGGCGCCTAGGGTAAAGAACCTTAGGCACGTAAACATGTGCTGGTGGAGCTACATGTGCCTCCTCGACTTCTTGTGATTTGGACGAGGAACTTGCCTCATCAACTACACCATCGTCTCTCACATCTACGATCTCGGGAATCTTCTCTTTTCCCTTAGTGATGAGGACATCGAGCCAAAGACCCAAGTCATCCAAGCACCACTTGTGCCAAGTGGTCCCGTGACTAGAACCAGGAGCAGGAGCATGGAAAAGAAGTTCAACATGTTCATGGACCAGCTCGGGCGCAACGGTTTCTTCAGAACGGACGCTAGGCCGTTAGGCCCATCCGAGAGCACCTATTGGGCCGACTCTTTCACGCTGGTTCCACACATGATCCAGGGCGATCCAGAAGGCGATCCATATATGGATCCGAAGCTCTTCAAGTCTAGTTTCCAGAACACCAAAGATCCATCCAAGACTCCACACCAATCGGACCAGAACGCCCCAACACTGAAGGCATATCGGCTGGACCCTCTTCTAGCCGATAACACTAAGTGGCCACTCATCAAGCCCAAGTCCGTGGCCCACTTATCTATGGTCGTCTTCAACTCACCAGAGACGACTTAGGCCCAAGGAGGTCATTAGTTGGGTTTGTGGATCGTTTGTGTGCTCTTTTCCCACCCTTCGTTTTTGTCCCACTAGGTTTTGCGAAGATGGGTTTTTAACGAGGCCAAACGATTTGCAATATCATTGGCCCATCTAATGACTCTCTGCAAGCCCACTAGACCAAGCAGCGAGGCCTCTTATCCCTTAGTCTATTTTCGTTTTTATTCTTGTACGAAGGCCCAATTGTTTAGGGTTTCTTCCTTTTCTTTCTTTAGCGTTGTTTTTCTCTTTAATTACTTAGAGGCTTGGTCTAAAACAATTACGCAGAAATTAATAAAAGTTTACACCGTTTTTGTTTCACAAAAACCCTATCTCTCTCTCTAGTTCGTGAGCTAAGTCCGGCTACAGAGGTTTCCTTGAAGTATCAATAGGCAGACGCACCTATTGTGGTTCTCGACACTCCACCATCTATCCATCTTATCCCGTTGAAGACAAGGAGAGACCGCTGTCCAATTGTCTCAGCAACCCCGGTCTAGATTTCGACCTTCTCGGCCAAGAACTCGACCGTATCGACCCAAAGTTCGCCCACTCGACCACGGTCTAGTTGTGTAGGGCTTGGAGCGTGCATCATCTGGTATCAGAGCCTCAAAAGCTCCTATATCTAAGGTGTAATCATTCCCGTATCTCTTTTTAATTTTATGTACTTGTTTTGTTCTTGTTTAGGTTGTTAGTTCAAAAAAAAAAAAAAAAAAAAAAAAAAAAAAAAACAGAAACTAGGGTTCGTGCATCATCTTCTGTCATCGGGTGTCTGAGTGTTAGCATCGATCGATACGATAGGTTTGAGTGTTAGCATCGATCGATACCATAGGAGTATCGATCGATACCGTAGGAGCATCGATCGATACCGTAGGAACGTCGATCGATACCGTAGGAACGTCGATCGATACCATAAGTCTGAGTGTTAGCATCGATCGATACCATAGGTCTGAGTGTTAGCATTGATCGATTTAAGTGAAATTTTTCTCTTTGTTTTCTTCGTCTTTGTCGATTTATTTCCTAGAATCCATTGATACACTTTTGAAATTTGTGTGCAAGGAACTATGGAGAACAATGGAGCTCCCCAAGATCCCAACGCTCTCCTCATGCCAGCCATCACGGCCATGCAACAACAACTACAAAGAGTGGTACAGAGGCTCGACCACATGGAGCAGCCTCAAGCCAATCCCCAACAGAGACCACATCCACGTGTTAATGGTTATGGCGAAGACCTAGACGCCAACCCGGAGGAAGATCAACCACGGGTGAGACGAAGGGGTCCAAGGCAAGACGACTTGGGAGAGGCAGAAGGAGACTTACCGTGGCACCATCATTCTTAGGACATGAAGCTCAAGGCACCTACCTTTGCTGGCCGAGTTGATCCCGAAGCATACTTGGAGTGGGAGCAACGCATGGAGCACATCTTTGCGTACTACGACTACAAAGAGCGAAAAAGGCTAGCCTTGGCCGTCGCTCAACTCACGGACCATGCTCTCTCATGGTGGGATCGTGAGGTTTCTGATAGAAGGAGGAGCCAATCAGCTCAGGTTCGTACTTGGCGAGAGATGAGACAGCTCATGAAGAAGAGATACGTTCCGGCGTACTATCACCGAGACCTTCAAAAGAAGTTTCGGAAGTTAAACCAAGGACCCATGAGTGTGGAGGAGTTTTTTGAAGAGTTCGAACACCTAAGGAACCGCTTGGAGTTGGATGAAGACACTGAAACCCTTATGGCTCAGTTCCTAGATGGGTTAAACGAGCGAATCAGTCACAAAGTGGAGCAACTTTTGTACCATGACTTGAAAGACATCCTACACCACGCCATCCAAGCCGAGCAACACATGAAGAAGAAGTCCTATGCTACTGGAAGAACTCGGAGTAGTCAAGCATGGGACCGGAGCCGAGCCAAGCCCCAAAACCCGACGACCTTCCCATCTAAGGCCGCGTATAAGGGCAAGGCGGTCGCCATCGACCCTAGGTTCAACTCTAAGGCGTCCGAGCCTAACCAAGGTAAGTTTTCTAACCCCATCACTTCTAGAACTCGTGACATAACCTGTTTTAAGTGTAAGGGCAGAGGACATATGGCTAGAGAATGCCCAAACCCCCGAGTGATGCTCGTTTTGGAAACGGGCGAGTACGAGTCCCATGATGAGGACGATATGGACATGATCGAAGCAGTCACTGAAGAAGTAGATTGTGAAGCTGAATATGGTGAGTCCTTGGCCATAAGACGAGCCTTGAACCTCACAGTTCATCTTGACGAGACAGCCCAAAGAGACAACATCTTTCATACGAGATGTTCCATTCGAGGTAAGGTATGTAATCTAGTAATAGATGGAGGGTCGTGCACCAATGTAGCAAGTGACTACATGGTCACTAAACTCGGCCTAGAACGAACTAGACACCCTCACCCTTATAAGTTAAGATGGTTAAATGATAAGGCTGAATTACGCGTAACGGACCAGGTGCTAGTACCATTCAATGTGCGCAAGTACTCGGATGAGGTTGTGTGTGATGTTGTTCCGATGCAAGCTGGCCATCTTCTTCTTGGTAGACCTTGCCAGTTTGATAAGGACGCCATTCACCATGGCCGAAGTAATATGTACACGTTTATTCATGATAAAAAGAAATTTAACTTGACACCTCTCACGCCAATTCAAGTACATGAACTACAAGTTAAAATGTTAAAGGAAAAGGATACTTCGACCAGGAACAACTTGTTGATTAAACCGAGCTATGTCTCTAAGGCAATCACTTGCAAAGAACCGGTATTACTAATGATCTTTAAGGAGACTTTGAGTGCAGGATGCGATGGAGCAACAACTTCCTACTGAAGTTACTAGGCTATTGGATCGATTTTCTGATGTGTTTCCTGATGAGATACCCCCTGGCTTACCTCCCATAAGAGGAATAGAGCACCAGATCGATTTCGTTCCCGGAGCTCCGTTACCCAATCGAGCCGCATACCGCGTTAACCCGGAGGAGGCCAAAGAATTAGAGAAGCAAGTAAGGGAACTCATGGACAAGGGCTATGTTCGTGAAAGCCTTAGTCCATGTGCCGTTCCAGTCCTTTTAGTGCCAAAGAAGGATGGAACGTGGAGGATGTGTGTGGATTGTCGCGCCATTAACAACATAACGATCAAATACCGCCACCCAATACCGAGGTTAGATGATATGCTTGATGAGCTTTCTGGTTCTAACTTGTTCTCTAAGATTGATCTCAGGAGCGGATACCATCAAGTAAGGATGAGAGAAGGTGACGAATGGAAGACGGCCTTCAAGACCAAGCAAGGCCTCTACGAGTGGTTAGTTATGCCGTTCGGGCTAACCAATGCACCGAGCACCTTCATGCGACTTATGAATGAGGTTTTAAGACCCTACATCAAGATATACAAGAACCATGGAAAGGGAGCCCACGTTTCTTACTATGTCCATAACGGCTATCTTTTCAAAGACAAACGATTGTGCATTCCACAATGCTCGCTAAGGGAGCTTATTGTCCGAGAAGCGCATGGAGGAGGTCTAATGGGTCATTTTGGCGTGGACAAGACTCTTGCCATGCTTAAGGAGCATTTCTTTTGGCCCCACCTCAAGAAATCAGTCGAAAATTTATGTTCAAGGTGTATCACTTGCAAGAAAGCCAAGTCTCGAGTTCACCCGCACGGTTTGTATCTCCCTTTACCGATTCCTACTTCACCATGGATTGATATTTCTATGGATTTTGTGCTAGGGTTGCCCAAGATCAGACACAAGGATTCCATCTTTGTCGTGGTGGATCGGTTCTCAAAGATGGCGAACTTCATTCCATGCGCCAAGACGAACGATGCTACACAAACCGCAGACCTCTTTTTCAAAGAGATTGTCCAACTACATGGAGTGCCTAGGACGATCGTCTCGGATCGAGACACCAAGTTCCTGAGCCACTTTTGGAGAACCCTCTGGAAGACACTAGGCACCAAGCTTCTCTTCTCCACGACCTGCCATCCACAAACCGATGGCCAAACCGAAGTGGTCAACCGGACGCTCGGGACACTACTTCGAGCGACTATATGGAGAACTCTTAAAACTTGGCTTGAAGCCTTACCTTTTGTTGAATTTGCTTCTAACAGGGCTGTCCATAGTGCTACTCACTTGTCTCCCTTTTAGGTGGCATATGGATTCAATCCCCAGACGCCAATGGATCTTACGCCTCTACCCCAAACCGAGGTCTTAAATCTCGACGGAGCAAAGAAGGCTGAGGAAGTAAAGAAGCTCCATAAAGCGGTCAAGGATCAGCTCGAAAGGACCAATGCCCAACGTGTGAAGAATGCCAACAAAGGAAGGAAGCAAGTGTCCTTTGAAGTTTGAGAATGGGTGTGGTTACACATGAGGCCGGAGAGGTTCCCGGATCAACGCAAATCGAAGCTATCGCCCCGCGGAGACGGCCCGTTCAAGATCTTAGAAAAGATCAATGAAAATGCCTACAAGCTCAAACTCCCAGGCGAGCTTAAGGTGTCAGCTACGTTTAATGTTTTAGGCTTAGCTCATTTTGATGCAGGTGAAGACGTTTTGGGGTCAAAACCTTTTGAAGGGGGAGGGAGTGATGAGGACATCGAGCCAAAGACCCAAGTCATCCAAGAACCACTTGTGCCAAGTGGTCCCGTGACTAGAACCACGAGCAGGAGCATGGAAAAGAAGTTCAACATGTTCATGGACCAGCTCGGGCGCAACGGTTTCTTCAGAACGGACGCTAGGTCGTTAGGCCCATCCGAGAGCCCCTATTGGGCCGACTCTTTCACGCTGGTTTCTGATATGCTCAAATTAATACCCTAAAAAGTACTAAAGCAGTGTTGCAGTATAGTTAGGGGTCGAACA
>PKMM01022287.1:0-12559 GCA_002933915.1 Eutrema heterophyllum
ATAAAATTTATGGTATTTTATCAAAATTCTACAAATAAACAACGAAAAAACGCACAACCGAAACCGAAAAAATTTGTGGCCTCTCACATTTAACTCTTGTCTCTGTAACCTTTACCACACATCATCGACACAGCTTTCCCGTCTCTCTCTCTCTTTCAAGTTTTCATAAACCTCTACAAGCTCAAGCCTATGGCATCAATCGCAGTAACACTCAAACCACTCAACCGCTCCTCCTCTTCCACCACCTCTCGCCTCAACCACCCTATACCCGCCGCCGTTTTCTCTCCGTCTCTCCGATTCAACGGCTTCAGACGCCGGAAGATCCTCACCCTCTGTTTCGTCGTTGAGGAACGGAAACAGAGCTCTCCCATGGACGAAGAAAGCACGAGCTCTCCCGAGATCTTGACGACGTCGCGGCTTCTCCAGAAAGCGGAGAGGAAGAAATCGGAGAGATTCACTTATCTAATCGCTGCTGTAATGTCGAGCTTCAGTATTACTTCAATGGCTATCATGGCCGTTTATTACCGATTTTCCTGGCAAATGAAGGTAACAACAAAACACATAAACACAATTCAATATTCTTTGTCCGAATTTCGAAAATCGAAACTCAACTTTTGTTTCGATTTTAAAAGGGAGGTGAAGTGCCTGTATCAGAGATGTTCGGTACATTTGCTCTCTCCGTTGGTGCTGCCGTAAGTTCCAATTTCTTCTTAATATTCGAATTTTTTTTTTTTTTTTTTGGTAATGTAAATTTTTATTCTACTAATTGCTTCTAAATCTGAAATCTAAGTATTTAACCTGAAACATTTTTTCAATTCATTTCACATTTTTGTAATCTCTTTATTATAGTACTAATTTGTTTGGATTTGAAGGTTGGGATGGAGTTTTGGGCAAGATGGGCTCATAAATCTCTGTGGCACGCTTCTTTATGGAACATGCATGAGGTGATTGAATTTTTCCGGTTTAATTAATGCAACAAATTAAAAATCTTCTTCTTCTTTGTGATTAATTTTTATAATTCGGTTTTTTGTTTGTGGTATAGTCTCATCACAAACCTAGAGAAGGAGCGTTTGAGTTAAACGATGTGTTTGCTATAATTAATGCGGTTCCTGCGATTGGTCTTCTGTACTATGGATTCTTCAATAAAGGACTTGTTCCTGGTCTCTGCTTCGGTGCCGTAAGTCCTTCTCTCTCATTTTATTTTTTTTTAGGGTATCTCCAATCCTACTCTATTTTCTGCTCTAAACTCTATTTTAGAGTAAAATCCTTTCCAATCCCACTTTATTTTCCACTCTAAAAATAGAGTAACTCTATTTTAGAGTAAAATCTTCTCCAATCCCACTCTATTTTCCACTCTAAAATAGAGTAACTCTATTTCTCACTCTATTTTAGAGTTAAAACTTTTTTATTTATAGAATGGTCATTTAATTTTTATATCTTTGTAATTATAACTGAAACAAATAATAATAATAATACTTAAATACAAGAAAATCAATTTTACATTTAAAATATAGAAATACAAAAAAAATGTTAAAACTAAAAATAAGCAACATAACAAGCATAGAAAAATTAAACATAAACAACATAACAAATACCGAAAATAAAGTAAGCAACATTGACGTCCAAAAAAAAAGATAACCAACATAAAATAATTTTAATACAACAAAGACTATTGACTTAATAATAATTCGGTAAGTTGCTTCCGGATCCACCAAGATCGTTAAAATATTGTCCAAACGAAATAGATGGAGGTTATTTAGTTGCAACAACAGATATCAGGATCGTCCCAGCCAACACATTGGCCAATTTTATATCCTTTACTGATGCAAGCCGCCGTACAGTCCCAAACCAGTCCACATGGTCCAACGCATTCTGTTTGCGCTTCTACTTTCTCTTCATTTCACTCATAACAACAACAACAAAAAAAAAAAACTGAAATATTAATATTTCTCATAATTTGTGATTTGAATTGACAAAATGAGATGTGCAGCTCATAGACGAGATGGCCTAACCTGAAACCAACAGAAAGATGAAGATTATTGAAGTAATCACGACGAAGCTCACGAATCCAATCTTGTAATTCATTTTCGTTGTATTGTCAATATACCAGTTTTGTTTTGTCTCGAAATCTGTTTCTTGTTTGCTCTTTCTATAGGATGCTGTTGCGACTTAAGAGCTCCTTTTAATGATTGATATATATTGCGAATTCAAAATATGAGTGGTATTAATTTTTATTGACTGGTACATGTCAATTATTTTATTGCCAATCTAAGTAGACGACTTTGATTCTCTCAATCATTTTCTATATGCAATACGTACTAGAGCTTGCCATGATAGAATTCTACGTATGTAGACCTCTTATTTTAGTTAGAGCTTTTAGTTATTACACTTCAACCATATTAATAGTTTTACAGAAAATTTTAAAAGAGAATTTGCTTTTTCAATCGGGTAATTCCATGTCGAATCTCAGACTAATCCCCCAAAGTCCATAAAAATTCGGGTTTTCTTGTCATTAAAGGTGGCAAGGGATGATTGAAATCGCAGTAGAAAAACTCAAACTCTGCCAAAAGAGAATTCAGAATGAACCTTTCAACCACTAGACGACCACTATTTGGTTGAGAAAATTTTCTAACTCCAAAACAACCTGAGATTCCATCTTGTTGTATACACCTCCCAACCAAATAGAACTTCGTCGAAGTTGTGATCAAACGTGGACCTTCGATTACGAGTGTTAATTTTTATATAACATTTTTTTTTTCATATTCTAGTATACATTTTTGGAAGCGTAGGGTTTGGTTCGCCAGTCCATCAAGGAGTGTGGACTATGGATGTGGCTGACACACTATATATTATCCATTATTATTGTTAATGAAATAGAAATCTGATTTTTGTTTTTGAGCAAAACTAAGCTTTAAACTGAAAAATGCCGGAAGCCAACTTAATGGTTAATACTATTTTAATAATGTTAGTCTTCATTATTTAAAAATAAAAGAGGAAATTTGATTTAATATTCCAAAAAATTTATATATTTTGAAAAGTAACTCATGTTTTAACAACTTTGAAAACTAACTTTTTCATTAGGTAAAAAGACAATTATACCCATCTTGAATTTTGAGAATATACAAATACAATAATTAGTTTTATTTTTTATTTTTGGAATAAATATATGTAAAATAAATAGTCAATAATAATATTATATATAGATATATATATCTACTAGAACAAAATAAATTATTTTAATTAAAATTTATAGTTAGATATTGTACACTATTCAAATTCCATAAATTCATTATATCCGTTTGTTCCAAAATTTTGTACTTTGGTTAAATTAAACTCAAATAGAACCAATAAATCCAGAACAACAAAGCAACAATCTTTATCACCCATAGTTGGTACAGAATTGTCCCATTCTCCTTCCAATGGACAAAATCAATTGCAGAAATTTACGATTCGATCTACCACTCTGTATGATTTATTTACAGCATCCAATCAATATATTCTATCACGAATCCAGATCAATGCTAGTACAAAAGCAGAAACTCATAACTTACTAGCACAAAGGAAAGATTGGAGCGTGAAAAATTGTTGGATTCGTTGTACATAAACAAAATTCCACATAAAAGAGAAAAAAGAGAAATATCAAATCCTAAAAGCTAAATGCAATTACGTTGAAATGATGAAATTCAAAATCACAAAACCAATAAAAAGCAGAAAATGAGAGTAATACCAAAATCCAAACTCGCACCCTAAAACCAAATTGAACAATAACTAAAAGACTAAAACCAGAGTAAACAGATGAAAATTCACATACCCCAGAAAGCCAAAACTCTCATCAAATTGCAAAATCACTGGTCACACGATTATGATTTGGACGATGACATCTTGAACAAGCATGTTCTTTTCTTGGTCGTTTCATTATCGTTTCTTTAATTCCTTGGTATCTCCTCTTTTTTGGTCTTCCTGAAGTCCGACGTCTCTTAGGAGGTAAACATATATGACCAGTGATATCAGGGCTCAACTCAGGAAGCTCCTCTACAAGTCTTATACTCTCTGAATATGCCGAGAACCAGTATGATTTTGAAATAAATTTGTAATAATATATTTTTATTCATTTTTAAATTAATCAAAAATAAACATAATTATATTTTAAAATAAGAGGAAATTTGTTTGATTTATCTTGGGTATTTTGGTAATTTTAGATGTTAAAAAGGTTAGTTTTCAAAGTTTTTTAAACATGGAATAGTTTTCAAAATATATAATTTTTTTGGAATATTAAACAAAATCTCCCTAAAAAAAAAATTTGAGATGATTTTGCAGAAGGTATCATAACGAAAAGAAAAAAAATTGTTATTTCGTAATTGTTATTGATGATTTTCAATACATTTAGATATGAAACATTTAATGGTTGCAACAACAATGATTGGGATTTTTCCAGCCAATATCCCATCTTGATGCAAGCAGTCGTACAATCAGCAAGCATATCACATAATCCAATGCATTTGTGCTTCAGCTTCAACTTTCCCTACATGGCTACATATCATCCAAAACCAAATAAATAAAAGACTGATAGATATAATAAAACGTTATTAATATTTCTCATAGTTTGCTATTACCTGGAATTATGAGAAATAGGATGATTATTAAAGAAATCATTACGAAGCTCATGAATCCAATCTTGCAATTCATTTCCACCCGATTGTCAAATACTCAATATATATCACTTTTGCTTTTATATCTGTTCATATGAGTTCATTTTAGGGAAAATTGGAAATAAATGATAATTTTTTTACACTCTTGTTCATTTACACTTTTAATTTTGTAGGCACAATTTTGACAAAACTACCCCTAAAATCATATATTTTAATATCTAATTTGTTTTTAAAAATTGTTTTTAATACCAATTTAATTATTAAAAAGGAAAATAAATATATTTAAAGAAATATAAATTTTTGATAATTCCAAATACGTAAGAAAAAATATTTAGAAAATCTTTTTTTTTTTATTTTTCCAACGGATGGTAGAATACATATTCTATAGTCTCGTTACGTTCTGCGAGTTTTAGAATACATATTCTGTCTAATCTAAATATTCTGCGAATTGTAGAACGTGTATTCTACGGGTTCTATGTGTTCTACGACGGCGTAGAATACATTTTCTGCCTAATCTAATGTTCTGCGAGTTTTAGAACGTGTCTTCTGCGGGAAATAAGAGAATCACGATCTCCCTTTTTATCTATGTTTCTCCACGCCGTCTTCTTCCCTTTCTTCTTTGTTTCTTCTTTTTTTCACATCTCTGCGAAGTATTATACATTTCAAACGTGTTCTAGTGAGTTTATCAAATTTGTTCTTTGCTTTACCACAAGTTGATCTGTGTGAATTCTTTTTTACAAAAGGTTTTTTTTTTGATTTTTTTTGTATCACATATAAATATGCTAGAGATTTATGTGACGTGTTTGGAGATCCTCTGGCAACAACGAATGGAGATTTATTGTTGATCAAGAAGATCCTCTGGCAACAACGAATGGAGATTTATTGTTGATCAAGAAAATCGTGGTAGATTACTTACTTTGGAATCCACTAGTACTCTTGAAGAACTAAAGATGATGGTTTCCGAAGACTACATAGTAGAAACGAGTATGGTTGATGTAGAATTCAGTTATCTACCTAGTGCTTTGGTTAGTAACTTAGAATCTCCACCAGTTTTTATCTCGAACGATCGACAAGTGAAAAATTTGGTTGGGTATTTAAAAAAGAAGGCTATTATATGATTATGTGTGACATTTAAATCCAGAGTTGAAGAGCGAGGGAGAAGACTCGATATTGATTTAAATGAGGATCCACGTGATTCAAGTGATGGAGCTGATGAGAGTAATTTCAAAGAAAATTTGGCAGAATGTGTGAATGAGTCTAAACAGAAGGGTGATTTGAAAAGTCGTCACATGACTTGTCGGCCTGTTAATATCAAAACAAACCGCACCATAAACAGCAGAATCATGCATAATACAAAATCAGAATTACTGAACATTTTAAAAAGTACAAAGATTTCACCTCATAAAATTACGTTCACAATAAACATAGACAACATACATGTCACAAGCTTACACGTTCTTAATAACAAAGACAACATACATGTGACAAGCTTACACGTTCATAATAATCAAAAACAACATACACTTTTTTGAATTATACAGTTCAACGAACAGAGCTTCTTGTTTTACTTACCCTAGGTTTTGGTGTTGTGGATGGCTCCGTGTTTCTTGTATTTCCAGCGACAAATATAGAATCCTTGAGTGCTGACAAATCGTTCTTTATTTTTCCTAGACGCTCATCAAACTTCAATTTAAATGAAGACCTCAAAATAGACGGCGGCGATTTGCAGCACTCGACGGACTAACCAAAGGAGAGAAGAAGAACCACCTGAAGAATTAGGGTTCTTTCTATGGTTAAGATCTCTTAACAATCTTTGGAAATCTATGGCAATTTGTAATCGATGTTCAACTTCGTCGCCGACGGAGAAAACAATGATTTGTTTCGTGAGATTAAAATTGAGTTTAGGGGTTTGGGAATTATTTGTGACACAAATTATATTAAAAAAAAATTAAGAGAGTATACTTGGATTTTTATTAATATAAAGCTTAAGTCACCGATAATGATTTCTAAAGGTGTAGATGGACAAAAGTATAGAAAAAGTATCATTTATTTCTAATTTTCCCTTTTTTTATAGGTTTTAAGACTCAAACAAAACCTGCTTTGTATTAGTTTCCATTGCTGGCACATTTCAAATATTTTGTTACCAATCTAGGAGATATAATTCTGTGAGATTTTGACTTTGACTTTTATTAATTTCCATTGACTGACACATTCAAATTTTTTACTGCACTGCCAATCTAAAGAGATCTTTGATTCTCTCAATCTAGTATATATTTGTTGATAAGTTTATCGAATTATTATATATTACAAATTATAAGAATAATTTTAAATAAAAAATATTAAATTATTTTAAATATAAAAAACAAACGAAATTTATATATAGAATTTAAAATTCTTCATTTTCCTTACTTTATAAAAATTCAATTATTTTTTCTATTTATTAATATATTGTTATTTTATTCCAAAAAAATAAATTATTAGATCTTCCTATTTTTTTGTTGTTTCAATGTCAAGTTGATTGTTTTAATAGACTATAAAAAATATAACTATTTGATATAGTTTTTATATGCTATAAGTTTTAAGTTCAAATCGCCAAAGAAGATCTATGTTCGAGGGTCTTTGATGGTGCTGCTCATCAAAGAATGGTATTTATATGTTTTGGTCTCTGGTCCATGGAGATGTACGGATCTCGGCCCCAAACTTTGCGGTTATAAAAAACAAGGTGCTCTTGTAGTGGCTAAACCGGGAAAATATGTTTAACATACTCTTAAAGAACATGAGTTCGAGCGTCTTGAGAGGGACTGCTCTCCAAAAGAGGATATTTACCTGATTTATTCTCCGGCCCATGAAAATGTACAACATTCATGAGCCCCGAACTCCGTAGTTCTGAAGAAAAAAAATCTATTCAAACTTTTTATATGGAAACCAAAAGAATTTATGGGAAAGGTTTATATTGTTGCATTAAACGCATAATTTTTAATCCTCCACATAAAATCTTGGAGGATTGCCAAAAATGACCCACAATTTGATTCCAAATGCAAAAGTAGACCCCTTATTCAATTTAAAGCAAAAGTAACTCAAAGGGGTAGAGAAATTACAATTACATCCTTTATGACCAAACAAAAAACAGAAGTTTCAATTACGGTTATAACCTTGTGAAGTCTACTAAAGAAGTAGAGAAATCTACTATATAGACTTCATAAAAAAGTCTGCTATATGATTAAATCTTATATTTAAAAAAAAAAAAATTTGACTAAAAATTTGTTTGCATAAACTAAATATAAACAATTATGATGTATATAAATTAAAATTTCATACAATTGAATCAAATTAAACCAACAAAGATAAATTATGTTATAGTCTAATACTACTAATGAAATGAATACATAATACATACCAAATAACCTTGTGCATAACCATATGTTTATATATTCATGTGGTCATATATTGGTAGTTATTGTTGTTTCATATTTATAAGTTTCACGAGTTTATGGTTCTAATGGATTAGGGTTTAGGGTTTATGGTTTATGGTTTATGTTTATAGTTTAGGGTAAACAAATTTGTAGGAATTATAGTTTAAGGTTCGGTTTATATAGTTTGGTTAACTATAATGAGAGATTAAATTTTGAGTTATGTATTTGATTGTGCATATAAGGTTTAATTTTTAAGTTTTTATTTAGGGTTTTGACTATTGAACACAAAATATTCGGTTTAGGTTTACCAGACCTATAAGTCTCGATGGTTCATCGTAAGAAGGCATATAGGTCTCTTCGGGGAGCATATGCAAGCTCTCGATTCCAACCAGGTGATACATGCAATAGATTGAACACATGATCCTTCCTAACCATTTTAATACAAACTCAATCCAAAATTCAGATTTTGGGTTTTGTCTTCGACTTCTGAATCGTAAACCAAAATTCAGATTCCGAGTTTGTGTACACTCATCACTCAAAAAGAACATTATCTCTCATTTTCGTTTATCCACCACAAAATGCCATGGCCAGTCTTTCATCACCCATTCTCCATACACAATAGGTAATTGAACCATTCTCTGTAAAAAAACATAAATAAACCACACTAGCGATCATAATTATGAAAAAGACTTCACCCGAAATTTGCATAAATGTGCTAAAAGCTTAACCAAACAAGAAAATTGAGTATCTTATAATTATTACACATAAATACTTCACTCATACATAAGCAAAAACAATAACTATCACATGTGAAAACAATTTTTTAAAAAAAAATTGTTATAAATATGCTATAAATGCATTTTTAACAAAATTAACCTCACAAACTTCACACCGAAGTCTGCCCCGTATATATGAAGCAGACTTGAAATCTGCATAAATGTGCCAAAAGCCTAATCAAACAAGAAAATCGAGTCTCCCATAATTATAACATATAAACACTTCAAACTCATACATAAGCAAAAACAATAACTAACACGAGAACAAAAAAAACTAAAAAAATGGTTTTAAATATGCTATAAATGCATTTTTAACAAAACTAACCACACAGACTTCAGTGTGAAGTCTGTCCCCTTTATAAAAGTAGACTTCACACCGAAGTCTGTATTTTAGGTTATTTTTGCAATTGCAAATTAACAAAGGAAATATTACAGACTTCACATGAAATCTACGCAATTAAGCAGACTTCACCTGAAGTCTCCGCCGTAAATTAGGGGTATATTTTTGCAATTGACCATAAGTTTGACTTTTCAAGAGTAGACTTCATGTGAAGTCTGCGTAATAAACAAGTTAGTTTTCCAATTAACCAGAATTAATTTGACAATAATTTGAATTTTTCGAGCAGACTTCAGGTGAAGTCTGCGGAATTTCACATGAAGTCTACTCTAAAACGAAGTCTACTAGAGGTTAGTTTTGCAATTGACCAAGTTTGACTTTAGTAAAGTAGACTTCATGTGAAGTCTGAAACGTGCAGACTTCATATGAAGTCTACGTTAGGTTAGTTTTGCGTTTGACCAAAATCTCGAATTAAATTAATTGGAGACTTCGCATGAAGTCTACGCAATTAAGCATACTTCAACCGAAGTCTGCTAATTAAATGATTTTTCTGGTCAATGTTTGAAATTTTTGTCAAACGCAAAACTAACCTCTCGATTTAGAGCAAACTTCATTTGAAGCCTGCTGTAAAAAGTCAAAGTTACCTAATAAAGTCAAAGTTTTGGTCATATGCAAAACTAACATCGCTTTTACGCAGACTTCGCATGAAGTCTGCATGATTTTTTTTTGTTTTCAAAGGAGAATTCGCATGAAGTCTCCGTTGAAAAACTCAAAAAATGGTCAATTGCAAAACTAACTTTTGCGTTGACTAGAAGACTTCACCTGAAGTCTCCGATGAAGAGTAGACTTCAGGTGAAGTCTGCTATCGCGAAGCATATCTGAAAATTCACGAAAATCAAATGGATATTTATCTAGATCCGGTTTGAGCTCGTTTTAGCCTCGCCAAGCGCCCTGAACTTCGAAACCAATACCAAAGAAGCCCGGTCGTTTTTTATGCAAGAATCACCGAAAATCACAAGATCAATGAGTTTGCAATTTTTAAAACGTAATTTAGAGAGTTTCTTGGATGAAATTGGAGAGGAAATGGAAGATTATGAGGTTATGAGCTCACACATTGAGCATTTAGAGCTATAAAATTGGTTGGGTAAACATTTAAAACTTGAAATTGGTTGTTAATGGTGGTTGAGAAAATTGAAGAAGATAACATTTTCGTAAATAAGTGATATGCCATAGATTATTGTGTCTTTTTGCTATTTAAACAAAATTAAAAAATTAAAAACATAATGGCATTTTCGTGAATAGGTATGGTTGTGAAGGATATAACGGAGAGAAAGTGGTATTTGTTGAAAATGGAGAAAAAAAGGTTATGTTTGCATTTGATCACAAATTGTGAGTCATTTTTGCAAGTACCCCTAAAATCTTCCGGGGTGAACTTCTTTTCGAGTTGCTCCTTTTTGTTGAATTTGAAACATCTGATTCTTATTTCTTCTAGAACAGATGCGTCGTTGTAATCTACGGTTTCCATGGTCCAACCATTGTCCTTGATCAAATTTCCAAGTTTTACCTGTTTTCCAGGGCAGCTCAAAACTAGCCAACGTTTTTTTGGGTCTCGTTCAATATTTGAAATAATATGTCTTAATTATATGCAAATTTTTTTTTGGACCCTAAAATATATCAAATTTTCTATTAGTTTAATATGGGCCTTGTGTATTTTTTGAAAATGTTAAAGATTTTTAAAAAAATTTTAAAGAATTTATTACATTTAATTTATGGGTAGTTTAATCAAAAAGTGGCAAAAATAAATAAAGTCTTATTAGGACGATAGATGAGTTTTTTTGTCCATTCCAATTTCCCCTTATTTGTATTAACTCTGCCTTTTATGATAATTTAAAATTTATCCATTTTTTTTTGTTTAGTACATTTACCTTTTAGGATTAGGAATCAATTATAATTTTTTTTATCATTTTTTCTATTATATGGATTCTAATTAAATTTTGTCACATGTTTTTAAATATTTAGTGTATTCTATTCCTATTTGAATTATGTTATTATTATTTTATTTTTATTAACTCTGCCTTTTATGATAAATATAAATTTTTTATTTTTATTTTTATTTAGTAACTTTATCTTTTAGGATTAGAAAAAAAAAATCGCTAATGATGATTTGTTGCAAGTCATATGAATTGTGGAATGACAAGAATAACGATATGATATGATTGCAAAAAATAATTGAACTAAACAAGATTTGAGTTGGATAATCTTCAGGCATACATAACTTGATACGTTTTTATAAATCTTGTTTATTCAAATCATTAGGCATAATATATATTCTCAGGTATCAAATCTTAAGGCATACATAATTTGATACATTGATAATCACATTCACATGGATCTGGGCGGCCTGCTAGGTCCCGATGGCGGGATTGGAACACCTTTTGGTAACATTGTGAATACGAGGCGTTGTGATGGTGACCACGGTTTTAGGCCGACCCTAGTTAGCTTATGTGGGTATTGTGGTGGTTTTCTAGGCCATATCATACCGTTTGTCTGTGGTGGTTTTCTAGGCCAGATCATACCGTTTGTCTGTGGTGGTTTTCTAGGCCAGATCATACCGTTTGTCTCATCCTAAAATTTTTTCTCAGTAGCTTCAATGACACAAGCGAAGAGGAGAACAAACGAAATCAGCACAATAACTAAACTTTTCTCCATAACAATATTACTTTTCAAATTTCTATATCAATTGATATGGTTAGGAGGGTTTATATAAATTTATTTATGGATATCGTAAATTATTTTTCATAATTTTTAACAAAATAAAAAAGGAAAAAAATCTCATGATTTATTACCAAAGTTGATTGGAAAAATATGGATATTTTAAATTAATTCTCATGATTTATTTCCATGAAAGCTACATTGACTAAAGTTGATTTCTCCATCACAATTTCACTTTTCAAAATCCTTTATTGAATAACAATAGATTTTAGTTAGGATTTCAAAATCATAAATGTAACAATATACTCTAACAAAACTTTCAAAATCAGTGATGATATAACTTAAAGTTAGTAGTATTTACCTTTTTTTGCAAGATTATTTCTTTTGACATTATCCAATCAATTAACTGATAATTAGATTCTAATATGCGCGCCGCACAAGGTAATGTTTTATATAGATTAAACTAGATTAGGCCATGCGTATACGCGAGGTTTAAAATTTAAATTTTATAATTCGTTGAAAAGACCTAAAAATGAAAAAGTGAAATCACCCGTAAAAATAAATAAAATAAGATTGAGAACATCGACATGAAATCACTCACCGATATAAAAACCTAAAAGAGTAACAATATTTATGTATTTGAATATTTTATTTTATATTATATGGTTTCCA
>PKMM01022335.1:0-28764 GCA_002933915.1 Eutrema heterophyllum
GTGTTCGATAGGCAAATGGAGAAGGTGGAGCTTACTATGCCTTTGGTAGATGCGTTCTTGCTTGTGCCACAATATGCCAAGTTTCTCAAAGACGCCGTAAAAGAAAGAGCCAAGGAGATGGAGTCTATGGTGATCTTGACTCATGAATGTAGCGCCATCACCCAAAAGAAGATGGTACCCAAGAAACTTGGAGATCCCGGTTCTTTCACTCTTTCTTGTGCTCTAGGCCCGCTAGCATTCAACAATAGTCTTTGTGATCTAGGGGCTAGCGTGAGTCTCATGCCATTCTCGGTTGCTAAGAGATTGGGCTTCACAAAGTACAAGACTTGTAACATCTCTTTGATCTTGGCGGATAGAAGCGTGAGAGTGCCAATTGGGTTGCTTGAAGACCTACCGATCCTGGTTAGAGACTTCATTGTCCCGACGGACTTTGTTGTGCTTGAGATGGATGAAGAGCCTAAATATCCACTCATCTTTGGGAGGCCGTTTTTAGCAACCGCGGGAGCTATTATCGACGTAAGGAAAGGGAAGATTGATTTGCATTTAGGCAAGGATGAATTTCTTGAGTTCAACATCAACGATGTTATGAAGAAGCCTATAATTGACGGTCAATGTTTCTACATTGAGACGATGGATAAGCTCGCGGATGAGCTACTTGAAGAGATTAGTCTTGAAGATGGGTTGCAAGTGGTTTTGACACAAGAGCATGGGAAGCATGGGTATTTGAGTGAAGCAAGCGAAGGGTATGAGCTATTTTTGGACTCACACAAACCGGTTGATAGAGAAACCCCATTCCTTGAATTGGGTAGTCAAGTGACTAAATGTGAAGACGTTCTACGTTGGGATTGGTACAAGAAAGCTTTGCTTTGGAAGTGGAGCATGGTGAGAACGCGGGAGGAGCTAGCAATGGTAAGTCTAGCACGGATGATGATTGGAGCGAGCTCAAGGCACCTAAGGTGGACCTCAAGCAACTTCCCGTTGGGCTAAGGTACGCTTTCTTAGGTCCTAACGAGTCATACCCGGTCATAGTTAATGAAAACTTAGATGAGAATGAGTTATCCGCCTTACTGCACGAGTTGTGGAAGTGTAGGAGAGCCATAGGATATTCGCTTGACGATATCAAGGGCATGTCTCCTACGCTTTGCACTCACCGCATACACCTTGAGGATGAGTCGAGGACCTCCATAGAACACCAAAGATGGTTAAACCCGAACTTGAAGGAGGTAGTTAAAAAGGAGGTCCTCAAACTTCTCGATGCGGGGATCATATATCCGATCTCGGATAGCACATGGGTATCCCCGGTGCATGTGGTTCCCAAAAAGGGCGGGATAACCGTGGTAAAGAATGAAAAGAATGAATCCATACCTACTAGGACAATTACGGGGCATAAAATGTGTATTGATTACCGTAAGCTTAACTCCGCATCTAGGAAGGATCATTTTCCCTTACCATTCATAGACCAAATGCTTGAGACACTTGCTAATCACCCGTTCTATTGCTTTTTAGATGGTTATTCGGGATTCTTTCAAATCCCCATTCACCCGAACGACCAAGAGAAGACGACATTTACATGTCCTTATGGCACCTTTGGTTATCGAAGGATGTCGTTTGGACTATGTAACGCACCCGCCACATTTCAAAGGTGCATGATGTCGATCTTCTCGGATCTAATTGAGGAGATGGTCGAGGTCTTCATGGACGACTTCTCGGTCTATGGTTCCTCGTTCTCTTCTTGTTTGTCCAATCTTTGTAGGGTGCTTAAACGGTGCGAGGAGACGAACTTGGTGCTGAATTGGGAGAAATGCCACTTTATGGTGCAGGAAGGCATCGTGCCAGGACACAAGATCTCGGAAAAGGGTATTGAAGTGGACAAGGCCAAGATTGAGGTCATGGTGAGTTTGGAACCGCCAAGGACGGTGAAAGATGTCCGAAGTTTCTTGGGTCACGCGGGTTTCTACCGTCGCTTCATCAAGGATTTTTCAAAGATCACAAGGCCTCTCACTAGGCTCCTTTGCAAAGACGTTGAGTTTAACCTTGATGAGGAGTGCTTAGAGGCATTTTTGGAGATTAAAAAGGCTTTGGTTAGTGCTCTAATTGTTCAAGCTCCGGATTGGGATCTACCATTCAAGATTATGTGTGACGCGAGTGACTTCGCGGTTGGAGAGGTCCTAGGCCATAAGTAAGACAAGAAGGTTAATGTCATCTACTATGCAAGTAGGACGTTGGACGATACTCAAGCAAGGTATGCGACTACAGAAAAGGAGTTGTTAGGGGTGGTGTTTGCTATGTGGTTGGCTCGAAGATAGTAGTCTACACGGATCACGCGGCTTTGAGGTACATACACGCCAAGAAAGACACCAAGCCAAGACTTCTCCGGTGGATTTTGCTACTTCAAGAGTTTGACATAGAGATTGTGGACAAGAAAGGTATTGAGAACGGAGTTGCGGACCACTTGTCTAGGTTGAGAATTGAAGACCTTGTTCCAATTGACGACAAACTTCCCGAAGAAAGTCTTATGTTGGAGAACGTCTTGAGGAAAGGGATAGAGGCCGTGAAGAGTCTTGAGAGTGCAAGCGGATTGCAAGAGGAGAAGCTACCTTGGTTTGCGGATTTGGTGAACTACTTGGTTTGTGGGAAGGAGCCGCCGAACTTGGAAGGTTATAAGAAGAAGAAGTTCTTTCATGACGTCACAAGGTACTATTGGGATGAGCCATTCTTGTACAAGTTGTGTTCGGATGGCTTATATCGAAGATGCGTGGCGGAAGAAGAAATGAACGGGATCTTGTTCCATTGCCATGGCTCGGCATATGGAGGTCATTTTGCTTCCTTTAAGACGGCGACAAAAATTCTCCAATCGGGATTTTGGTGGCCTAGTTTGTTCAAGGACGCTCATGCATTTGTCTCCACTTGTGATGCGTGCCAAAGGAAGGGGAACATTGCTAAAAGAGATGAGATGCCTCAAAATCCTATTTTTGAAGTTGAAATTTTTGATGTTTGGGGCATTGACTTCATGGGACCGTTCCCCTCTTCTTACGGGAACCAATACATTTTGGTAGCGGTGGATTATGTGTCTAAATGGGTCGAAGCAATCGCTAGTCCGACCAATGATGCTAAGGTGGTTCTAAAGCTTTTCAAATCGATCATCTTTCCACGGTTTTGGGTGCCAAGGGTCGTCATTAGTGATGGAGGAAACCACTTCATCAACAAGGTCTTCGAGAGTCTACTCAAGAAGCACGGGGTTAAGCATAAAGTGGCTACACCGTATCACCCTCAAACAAGTGGCCAAGTGGAAGTCTCGAACCGACAAATCAAGGCCATACTAGAGAAGACCGTAGGTAGCTCGAGAAAGGATTGGGCTAAGAAGCTAGATGATGCGTTGTGGGCATACCGGACTGCATTCAAGACGCCTATTGGGACTACACCGTTCAATCTTCTCTACGGGAAATCATGCCACTTACCGCTCGAACTTGAGTACAAGGCCATGTGGGTCGTGAAGCTTCTCAATTTTGATCTCAAATCAGCACAAGAGAGGCGCTTGATCCAACTTCAAGAACTCGATGAGATTAGGCTCGAGGCCTATGAGAGCTCCAAGATTTACAAAGAAAGGACCAAGGCCTTTCATGACAAGAAGATTGTGCGTAAAGACTTCAAGGCCGGAGATCAAGTCTTGCTCTTTAACTCCCGGTTGAAACTGTTTCCCGGGAAGCTACGGTCTAAGTGGTCCGGT
The DNA here is from genome assembly GCA_002933915.1 of Eutrema heterophyllum. NCBI lineage: Eukaryota > Viridiplantae > Streptophyta > Magnoliopsida > Brassicales > Brassicaceae > Eutrema > Eutrema heterophyllum. The sequence continues at coordinate 3,728 of PKMM01022335.1, forward strand.
CCCTTTGTGATCAAGGACGTGAGGTCTTATGGAGCCGTTGTTCTCGTGAACAAGAACAGAGAAGAGTTCGTTGCTAATGGCCAAAGACTCAAACCGTACCATGCCAATGAAATCGTTGAGGAGAGCATCTCGCTTCCTCTCAATGATGTTCCTTCCGCCTAAGCGGGTAACCAACGTCGAACTTAGTGACGTTAAACAAAGTGCTCTTGGGAGACACCCCAAGCTTATCCATTGTATATACTTTTCATTTTATGTTTTTCCTATCTTTTCTAGGTCTTTTTGATGTTTTGTTTAACTGTTGATAGGATCTTGACGGGCTGCGAAGTCTTAGATCAACAGTGTTGAGGAGCGCAAGGATTAGACTGCGAAAACAGGAAATCCGGAGGACCATACCGCTCCATCCTGGGTCGGTATGGTGGATCGGTACTGGGACAGAAGGTTGTACCGACCGAATGCACCGAGCAGGAACGGGTCGGCATGAATCGAAGAGAAAGGATATGTTAAAGTGTGCCGACCGATCCCCAGCCGGTACTAATCAAGCGGTACAACAAAAACTTTTGTGCCGCCCAGTTAGTACCGCACCAGGATGGACCGGTACAGAGAGAAATCCTTACCAAGCAACTGCCAGCCGAGATACCTCCAACTGGGAGAGTTTTTAGCCGAGGGGAATGCACCCGAGACAGTTTTTAGCTGGCTAGAAGGAGAGGGAGACACACCGAAGGCGTACAGGGGAAGTTTTGTGCCGGATGGTTAGTACCGACCGAGAACCGAACAGTGCAAGGCATAAAATCTTCCCCGAGCAAACTCCAGCCGACACAATTTTCGCTCGGGCAAGTTTTTAGCCGAGACAATTTCTCCGCGGACGAGTTTTTAGCCGAGGGATTAGTGTCGGGCGACTTGTACCGGCTCAGAATGGATCGGTACTAAAAAACACGCTCGTACCGCTTGATTAGCGCCGATCTATGATGGATCGGTATAGAGCAAAACGTTCGTACCGCGCAATCTATGCCGATCGAGGATCGAACGACGGGAAGAAAAGCGCTCGTACCACACGGTTTGTGCCGATCAAGGATCGAACGGTGGGAAGAAAAACGTTTGTACCGTTCGACTTGTGCCGAGCCAAAACGGATCGGTATGAAAAAGTCAACGCGGGTCAGCAATTTTCATGCGCATTTTTATCCAACCCATGCCCGTTGACCCGACCCGACGCGATAAAACCCTTATTCTCCGGCTAAGTCTATCGCGCCTCCTTTTTCCTTTTCTGTCTCGATTTTTCTTCTTTTTGCCATAACTTTCACTCTAGTTACTCAAATTCTGCGATTCAAAGTGCTGTGAACTCGAATTTTCGTGCTTTTTTGGATTTGCCATCATCATTCTCACTTGTGCACTCACCCCCAAGGTATTTCACCAAAGATTTCGTGAATTTGTTCTTGAATTGAAACTCCATGGGTGTTTAAGTGTTATGCATCTAGCTCGATTTTAGCCTTGGGTTTGCTAGGAGATGATTGATTTGCTGTTTTCTTTGAGCTGTAATGTGATTTTGATGGAGAATTTGCAAATTTGTGTTCTTGATTCTTGGTGGAAATTGTTGAGAATGAGCAATTTAATGAAAAATTCTTAAGATTGTAGGAGTATAATGTATGGGCTTGAGTGTGTGGATTTCTTTGTTGAATTAAACCACTTCTTTCTCATGGCATTTATCTCCACTTTGTTGTTCATCATCGATCTTGAGTTATGCTTCCATGGGACTAATGATTTCTTCAAGAAATTGTAGGAACGATGGGACGAACGAGAGCCGCCACAAAGAACGATGAAGCTCAAGCTCAAGCTCAGCCTCCAGCTCAGGCCGCAGGTAATGAAATGGTTGTTGCGTCAAGTTCTCGAGCCAAGAAACCCGTTGATGCGACAAGCGCTAAAGCTAAATGCAAGCAAATAGCCATTGTCGAAAAACCCACGGACAAGAAGAAGGGCAAAAGTGCGGCTAAAGACAAGGGTAAAGCCGTTGCTATTCCGGATCCTCCAACCACAGAACAATGCTTCGACAAGCTTATTGACATGGATTTTGAGCAAAGTCGTTTCGTGGATGTTGTTGTGCTGGAGAAGATGGGGATTCTCGAAGACGTGGCAACAATCTTCGATACCATGGGTCTTGGACGGTTTTTACACATGAAGAAGCAAGCCCATCACGTGCTTACATGCCAATTCCTCTATTCTCTCAAGGTAGCCTTCTACGACGAGCATCACAAGAAGTCAAATGCCCAAACCGGGTTTGGAGAGATTGGGTTCGTGGTGAATGGCAAAGACTATCGAATGACCTTCCATGAGATTTGCCAAATATTCGGGTTCCGTGAAGAGGGAACAAGTGGGAGCCCGTACTTTCATTACCCAAAGAACGAGCTCAAGCGGGTATGAGAAACCATTGGCTATGGAAACTATCACCCGGGTGGAAACAAAACCACTCACATCCGTAACCCGGCGCTTCGATATGTACACATGGTGCTGGCCCATATGTTCTTCGCCAAGGTGGAATTCGGTACGGTTACACTTGACGAACTCGAGTTGATGGCCCTCGGGTTAAGACCCCTTCTCCCGGTTTTCCCCAACGGGACAGTTTTCAAGGGAAGCGAGAGGACCCCGTCTCTTGCGACTCTCTTGGTGAGACGTTTCTTTTGCTACAAAGCGTGGGCATACGAGACCAAGAACAAGAAATCCGCAATAAGCATTGGTTGGCTTGTGACGCCCATTCTAAAAGCCAAGGGGGTTAAACTGTCGCATACGAAGGCGGAGTGGAATTTGATGGATGAGGCGTATCTCATACGCACAAGGTTCCTCAAAGGAAGGATCAGACCGCTGCTCGCTTACAACATCAAGCTTGGTAGAGATGAAGCGGTGCAAGTTTTGCTGCCCAACGCGGATCTCACTTGCCTTCAAAACCGGCGGAACATCACGTTCTACCCCACCAAGGACCATCTCTACAATCCAGCCATGGATCCACCTATCGGCCTACCTCGCAAGGAAAAGGCCGAGAAGAGTAGGACTTCGAGGGCAAGTGCGACCAAAGAATCTACCAACTCCGATGATGATGCCGTTAGCCCACCACTTCCTATGCCCACCTATGGGAGTGAGCGATACCATTTTGAGCCGTTCGATGGAGCAATGGGCGATCCCGCCACTAGACACGCACACCATCAAACGAGACTCCTCCAAAGATGGTGCAAGTGGCAAGACCGATCAATGAGAAAGATGGCAAAGATGATCAAGAGCTTAAAGGAGACGATCAAGGAGCTTAAGGCAAAAAGCTCTTGCGAAACGGCTAGCGACGGGCACGGAGATACACGGGCCACACACCGCCGTGAGATTGGCGAAGGCTCGCATGGCGGAGAGATGATCGATCACGAGGAAGCATGCCGTTCCTTGGCTCGTAGAGAGAAGGCGGAAAAACGAAAGGCCATGAGATCTCCATCACCGTGCTCTAGCAACCCCTCCTTCTCGATAGGGTCCTCCTCCTCGTCTCAAGACTACTAGGTAATGCTCCAACACCCTTGTACATAATTTTCCTTTTCTTGAGTCTTGCATTGTACAGTTATTTTTGTCTTTTGTTTTTGGTTTTTCCTTTGAATTTATTTCACACCGGGACGGTGTGATTTAAGTTTGGGGGAAGGACCGGTTTCTAATCATGTTTATTTTGATCTTATTTTTCTATTCTGCATTTTGAGTTTCATGCATTCATGCATCCATCTAAGGCATAGAAAAAAAAAAAAAAATTCGAAAAATTTGAAAATTTTGAAAACACAAAAAGAAAAACATGTAGTTGCATTTCATAAGTAGGATCGAGTCTAGTAACATATAGGTTGCATTGCACGTGCATAGGGAGCAATGATGATTTTTCCTTGTAGAGTATCATTTTAAGAGCTCGGTCCAATGTCCTCGTTGCTAGTTGTTTGATGCTTTGATGTCGTGTTTGAAATAAATGAAGAACCATGTTTTGATCTCGTGTCTCATTACTTAGGTCTTAGCTAAAACAAGTGTGAATCGAGTCCAATCCTACCTAAGTGATAACCTCAATTTTGACATATTAATTATCTTGGTTGTGCATGTCAATGTGGATTCATGGATACCGATACACATATTAGAGCTATCTTCCCCTTTTCACCACTCTTTGTTAGCTCGAATAGCCGGTTCCCCTCTTTGGAACGGTTAACCATTCCCATAACCCAACCATCCTTCAAGCCAAAAACCATTTGTGAGCGACGTGAGGCCTTTTCTAGAATCAACTAGGCAAAAAGTGTTGAGTTTAGAACGACAAGGAGAAGCTTCCATGTAGAACTAGCCCGAACTCAAAGGGCTAGACATAGGTTAGGACTAGATAGGATGGGAGTTTGGGGATAAAGAAAAGAAAGAGAAGGAAGAAATGGGAAGAGATTGGGAAAAGAAATAGGGGATAAGCAAAAGTTGAAAAGGTTGGCAAGAAAAGTTTTGAAAAATCTCTAAGTATCGAAAGAAAATAGTCTCTAGCTTTAAAAGAAAAAAAAAAGAGCCGAAAACGGCTAAGGTACGAGAAAATGAGAAAAGAGAGACTCGAGTAAGTAAAAGAAAAGCTAAGTGAGTAAAAATGTTCTAAGCCTAGCCATTTGGAGAAAAAGGAAATCCCCTAGGTGTTTAAGTAAAGAGAAAAAGTGAGACCATGTGAGTAATGAAGGCTAACGGCCTTGTGAAAAAGGGTAGCTTAGGAAGGGTCATCATTCGGGCTTAGAGATTAGGAGTTAAGATCGATAGGAGGCATTGGGTAGATGGAAGTCATCCTTGTATGCATCTATTGGGCTTTACTCTTAGCATTTTGCATTAGTTGATTCCTTTTGAGAGATCCCTTTGCATTGAAGAAACCCCATTCATTTGAGATCACTTTTATCTCAAGACCTTCTACCATGACCAAATGAATTCACTAAACTTGCATAACCATGATTCACTTGAAACGATTTAATGAATGTCAAGGGATTGGATAAGAGGAACGCGTGTGTAGGTTGAGACTTAGGTTTGATTCATGTAGGGAAGGGATATGGCTAGCTCCTTTTGAGTAGATTTGTTTGATCGCATCTTAGAACTAACAACTTGGACAATGGGCTTGACTTCTTTTTATGATGCTTGTGGATTTGAGCTCCCGCCTTCAAACCTCTCTCCCTACTTGCTCGTGTTTGTTCGCTTGAGGACAAGCAAAAGAGTAAGTTTGGGGGAGTTGATATTGTCATAAATTGCATCATCTATGTATTCATTTATCTTAGGTTTTACTTCTTTTGCATATGTCTCATAGCATTTTCTTAGTGTTTTAGTCTAGATTAGGGATTAAGGTGTTTTGCATTAGGTCCTAGTGAGTCTTGCATGTTTTGGAGTGATTTCTAGGGATTTGGAGACATCTTGGAGGTGATTGGAGGCCATGAAACCAAGCTCGATCGGATTTGGATGCAAGGGAGATGGCCAAGGAAAAAATGGTGTTTCCAGGAGACAGCGCCGACCCATCCTGGGTCGGTATGGTGGGTCGGTATTGGGACAGAAGCTTATGCCGACCCACATGCAAATTCATGCCGCCCTAGAACCGACCAGCACACTCAACCGGATTGAAGACAATTCACTCGGCAATCCTTTCCCTTGCCCCGCACCGACCAATCCTGGAGCAGCACGCCGGATCGGTACTGAGGCAGAGACTTGTGCCGAACTGAAGAGCTCTCCCATACCGGTCTGGAATGAAGCGGCACAATCCCTCAAGCAGATTAGTACCGACCGACCCTGGGTCGGTACTACCGAGCGGCACTAAATGGCGATCACTCCGGATGAACTTCTGCCGGCTAAAACTCATACCGCACACGATCCAACACGTCCCGCGGACAACCAGATTTCGTTTTAGCCGGCTAACTCCGCCTCGCATCGGCAACCTCACGATGAAGATTAGTACCGACCCGTTCTGGGCCGGTACTACCAGCCGGCACTAAATCCAGCATATGCACATATCAATTCCAGCCGGCTAAAACTCATCCCGCGTGCGACCCAAGACGTTCCGCATCGACCCAATCTCATTTCAGCCGGCTCAGTCTTCACAACTCCCATCCGACCTGCTCGAACTATTTTTTTTTGTACCGATCGATTTGTACCGATCCAGAACGGGTCGGTACAAAACCTTGAAGACCAATTCGATCCAACTTAACCAGGCCGGTACCCGGTTTGTCCCAGGTCGACCCGGTTTGCACACTGTTCACTATAAATATTTTTAAACCTAATTTTCTTTGGGGATGTCTTTTTTTTTCTCTTGCTAAAACCTCTCTAAGTGTGTTATAAGTGATTTGTAAGAGACATCTTCCTGATTTGTGCAATTTAAGCTTTGAATCTTTTGATTTCTATCTTCTACCTCTTCTTTGTTAATCATCTAATCATCTAATCATCTAATCATGGGATTTAACATGCTCTTCATAGGATTTGTTGAACCCATCATGATTAGTGAGTAGTCTCATAGGATCTAGGGATGGGTTAGGATTAGGTGACTTCCATGGATGATTTGTGATGCTTAGGGATAGATAATCAATTTCCTACTCTTAGGGAGTGTGTTTAATGCTTGATTGTGCTTGAGAAAGTCAAACTTGATCTTAAGGCATTTCCCACCCACAAGGTGTTCGATGAAATGCCTAAGAGAGCTTTCTAAGAGAAATAACCTTCTTAGCCTAAGAGATTAGTTGTCTAAGAGATTATTTATGTGATTTTGATTAATGAATCTAATGCTTGCTAATTAAGAGTCCACAAATCAGAACTTGATCTTGGATTAGTGATTAGCATAGGTGATTAGTACCTTGAGAGAGGATTAGTCATAATTAGGATCTTAACCTTAGAAATTAACCTTGATTGTGTATGAGTATCATGAATTAGACTTGGACCAACCTATATCCAATTACCCCATCCTTGGATTCCCTTCCATTATTTGAATTCACATCTTGCTTAGTTTGTTTCATCTTGTTCGTTTGCTTAATCTTATTAGGGTGTTAGTAAAACTCAACAATTCACCTATTCAGCTTAACTTAATTAGTCCCTTGCATTCTTTGTGCATCGAAATCTTACCCATTTGGATTCGATATCTCATATACTACATCGTATATTGAGTTATTGATACCTCAAAAGACTTGCAAAAGTCCAAGTATGAACGGTGTCTCCGAGGATAGCTTCAAGTTGAGACTTTTCCCCTTCTCCCTCGGTGACAAGGCTCATCAATGGGAGAAAAGCCTTCCTCAAGGTTCGATCACCACTTGGGATGATTGCAAAAGAGCGTTTCTCGCCAAATTCTTCTCCCCTTCAAGAACCGTAAAGCTACGAAACGAGATTTCTAGTTTCACTCAACGGAACCATGAGTCCTTTAATGAAGCTTGGGAGAGATTTAAAAGCTACACTACCCAATGTCCACACCACGGATTCTCGGATGCCTCACTCTTGAGTACGCTATACCGTGTGCCTTACCAAAGATAAGGATGCTCTTGGACACCGCATCTAACGGAAATTTCTTGGCCAAACAAGTAGATGAAGCAATGGAGCTAGTCGAGAACCTTGCTCAAAGCGATGGCACTTACGGTGATGACTATGACCAAGCCACGAGAACCAATAGCGACGTTGATGAGCAAAAAAGGGCCAAGGAATTGGAGAACCTCAATGATAAGATTGACAAGCTACTCCATTCATCTCAAAAGAATGTTCATTTTGTTGGGGACAGCGAGGACAACCAAGGTTATAATGAGGAGGTTGTGGATGAGGCTACACAAGAGGAAGTAAATTATGTGGGCAACCAAGGCGGTTTCCAACGGGGTGGATTCAACAACAACTACCGTAACCACCCTAATTTTTCCTACCGGAACCCAAATGTGGAGAATCCACAAGATCAAGTGTATCCTCAACAACACCAAGGGAATCAAGGTGGTGAACAAAGGAACTTCACTTCCCAACAACAAGGTCAAGGTTCCAACAACCAAGGCTACGTTCCCAAGAACACTTACCAAGGGAATCACGGCGGGTTTCAAGCTAAGGCACCCTTCATGGCTCCTTCGGGTTTCCAATAAGGTTTTGTCCCTCAAGGTTAAGCAACTACGTCTAAACCGCAAGAGCTTGACTTGAATACCATGTTCCAACAACTTCTTAAGGGACAAGCGGAGATCAACTCACGTGTAGATTGCTCTTATAACGATCTCAACTCCAAGATTAAGACATTGAACAACAAGGTCAAGCAAATAGAATCCACATGAGCCGCCTCTTCATCGCGACAACAAGGTCAACTACCGGGGAAACCTGAGGCCAATCCCAAGGAATATGCGAACGCCATTACACTTCGAAGTGGAAAGGAACTTCCCCCTAGAGAAGCCACAAAAGTCGATGAGGACATCGATGTCCAAGTTGGGGGGGATTCGCTTGAAACCGAGGATGTAGTTGTCGAAGATAGGAGCTTGGGTAATGAAGACAAGGGTAAAGGAGTTGAGATCCAAGAGAGGACCAAGGAGAAGCCCAAGGAGAAAGAAACGTTGTTCGTTCCACCGCCATATGTGCCTAAACTTTCTTTTCCGGGACGTTTCAAGAAACAACTATTGAAGAAGTATAAGGCGGTGTTCGATAGGCAAATGGAGAAGGTGGAGCTTACTATGCCTTTGGTAGATGCGTTCTTGCTTGTGCCGCAATATGCCAAGTTTCTCAAAGACGCCGTAAAGGAAAGAGCCAAGGAGATGGAGTCTATGGTGATCTTGACTCATGTATGTAGCGCCATCATCCAAAAGAAGATGGTACCCAAGAAACTTGGAGATCCCGGTTCTTTCACTCTTCCTTGTGCTCTAGGCCCGCTAGCATTCAACAATTGTCTTTGTGATCTAGGGGCTAGCGTGAGTCTCATGCCATTCTCGGTTGCTAAGAGATTGGGCTTCACAAAGTACAAGGCTTGTAACATCTCTTTGATCTTGGCGGATAGAAGCGTGAGAGTGTCAATTGGGTTGCTTGAAAACCTACCGATCCTGGTTAGAGACTTCATTGTCCCGACGGACTTTGTTGTGCTTGAGATGGATGAAGAGCCTAAATATCCACTCATCTTTGGGAGGCCGTTTTTAGCAACCGCGGGAGCTATTATCGACGTAAGGAAAGGGAAGATTGATTTGCATTTAGGCAAGGATGAATTTCTTGAGTTTAACATCAACGATGTTATGAAGAAGCCTACAATTGACGGTCAATGCTGCTACATTGAGACGATGGATGAGCTCGCGGATGAGCTACTTGAAGAGATTAGTCTTGAAGATGGGTTGCAAGTGGTTTTGACACAAGAGCATGGGAAGCATGGGTATTTGAGTGAAGCAAGCGAAGGGTATGAGCTATTTTTGGACTCACACAAACCAGTTGATAGAGAAACCCCATTCCTTGAATTGGGTAGTCAAGTGACTAAATGTGAAGACGTTCTACGTTGGGATTGGTACAAGAAAGCTTTGCTTTGGAAGTGGAGCATGGTGAGAACGCGGGAGGAGCTAGCAATGGTAAGTCTAGCATGGATGATGATTGGAGCGAGCTCAAGGCACCTAAGGTGGACCTCAAGCAACTTCCCGTTGGGCTAAGGTACGCTTTCTTAGGTCCTAACGAGTCATACCCGGTCATAGTTAATGAAAACTTAGATGAGAATGAGTTATCCGCCTTACTGCACGAGTTGCGGAAGTATAGGAGAGCCATAGGATATTCGCTTGAAGATATCAAGGGCATATCTCCTACGCTTTGCACTCACCGCATACACCTTGAGGATGAGTCGAGGACCTTCATAGAACACCAAAAACGGTTAAACCCGAACTTGAAGGAGGTAGTTAAAAAGGAGGTCCTCAAACTTCTCGATGTGGGGATCATATATCCGATCTCGGATAGCACATGGGTTTCCCAAGTGCATGTGGTTCCCAAAAAGGGCGGGATAACCGTGGTAAAGAATGAAAAGAATGAATCCATACCTACTAGGACAATTACGGGGCATAAAATGTGTATTGATTACCGTAAGCTTAACTCCGCATTTAGGAAGGATCATTTTCCCTTACCATTCATAGACCAAATGCTTGAGAGACTTGCTAATCACCCGTTCTATTGCTTTTTAGATGGTTACTCGGGATTCTTTCAAATCCCCATTCACCCGAACGACCAAGAGAAGACGACATTTACATGTCTTTATGGCACCTTTGCTTATCGAAGGATGCCGTTTGGACTATGTAACGCACCCGCCACATTTCAAAGGTGCATGATGTCGATCTTCTCGGATCTAATTGAGGAGAGGGTCGAGGTCTTCATGGACGACTTCTCGGTCTATGGTTCCTCGTTCTCTTCTTGTTTGTCCAATCTTTGTAGGGTGCTTAAAAGGTGCGAGGAGACGAACTTGGTGCTGAATTGGGAGAAATGCCACTTTATGGTGCGGGAAGGCATCGTGCCAGGACACAAGATCTCGGAAAGGGGTATTGAAGTGGACAAGGCCAAGATTGAGGTCATGGTGGGTTTGGAACCGCCAAGGACGGTGAAAGATGTCCGAAGTTTCTTGGGTCACGCGGGTTTCTACCGTCGCTTCATCAAGGATTTTTCAAAGATCACAAGGCCTCTCACTAGGCTCCTTTGCAAAGACGTTGAGTTTAACCTTGATGAGGAGTGCTTAGAGGCGTTTTTGGAGATTAAAAAGGCTTTGGTTAGTGCTCCAATTTTTCAAGCTTCGGATTGGGATCTACCATTCGAGATTATATGTGACGCGAGTGACTTCGCGGTTGGAGCGGTCCTAGGCCAAAAGAAAGACAAGAAGGTTAATGTCATCTACTATACAAGTAGGACGTTGGACGATACTCAAGCAAGATATGCGACTACGGAAAAGGAGTTGTTAGCGGTGGTGTTTGCTATGGAGAAATTCCGTTCGTATGTGGTTGGCTCGAAGATTGTAGTCTACACGGATCACGCGGCTTTGAGGTACTGATACTAAGACTTTTCGGTCTTAAGGAGGTATCAATAACTCCAATACGAGTAGTATAGAAGGTTATCAATCCGTATTGGGATTAATTCTAAGCACGAAGAATACAAGGCACTCAAGTAAGTTAAGTTAAATAAGTGAATTGTTGATTTTTACTAATACCCTAACAAGATTAAGCAAATAGACAAAACGAAACAAAGGTATAGAAGATATGAATTCAAATGATGAAAATGAATCCAAGGATGGGGTAATTGGATATAGGCTATTCCAAGTCTAATTCATGATGCTCATACACAATCAAGGTTAATTTCCAAGGTTAAGATCCTAATCGCGACTAAACCTCTCTCAAGGTACTAATCACCTATGCCAATTACTAATCCAAGATCAATTCTCATTTGTGGACTCTTAATTAGCAAGCATTAATTTCATTAATCAAGATCACATAAATAATCCCTTAGACAACTAATCTCTTAGGCTAAGAAGGGTATTTCTCTTAGAAATCTCTCTTAGGCATTTCATCGAACACCTTGTGGGTGGGAAATGCCTTGGGATCAAGTTTGACTTTCTCAAGCACAATCAAGCATTAAACAAACTCCCTAAGAGTAGGAAATTGATTATCCATCCCTAAGCATCACAAATCATTCATGGAAATCACCTAATCCTAACACATCCCTAGATCCTAGGAAACTACTCACTAATCATGATGGGTCTAACAAATCCTATGAAGAACATGTTAAATCCCATGATTAGATGATTAGATGATTCCGAAAGAAGATTGAGAATAGAATAGATTGATAGATTAAAAAGGAGAATCTCTTACAAAATACTTAGAACATTCAAAAAAGGTTTTTTAGCATAAAAAAAGACATCCCTTGAAAATTAGGTTTTTCTGGTATTTATAGTGAATAGTGCGAACCGGGTCAACCCGGAACAAACCGGGTATTGACCCGGTCGGGTTTGGGCAAAAACCTGAAAATACAGGTTTGTGCCGATCGGTTCTGGGTCGGTACAGACCATTCGGTACAAATCCTGTCGCTGGCTGGGTACGTTTTTAGCCGATGGGAACGGCGGTCGGATCAAAGCAGGATGGGTTTTAGTGCCGGTTGATTAGAACCGACTCAGAACGGGTCGGTACTAACTGTCCTCGTGCAGGTCGGTTGGAAGTCTGGTGCAGATTTAGCCGGCTAAAATGAAGTTGGGTCGCATGCGGGATGAGTTTTAGCCGGCAGAAATCAAATGTGCGTGTGCCGGATTAAGTGCCGGTTGATTAGTACCGGCCTAGGATGGGTCGGCACTAACCTTCCTGTGCCTTGGTGCCGCTTGCTTTTGGGCCGGTACGGGAGAGTTCTTGGTCGGTGGTAGCTTCTGTCTTCATGCCGTTCGGGAAGTACCGCTTCAGGACCGGTCGGTGCAGTGTGAAGAGAAGGTACGTCGAGCGGTTCGTCGTCGTTCCAGGTGAGTGTGCCGGTCGGTTCTGGGGCGGCATGAAACCGACTCTGGATCGGTATTTGTCTCTGTCTCTATACTGACCCATCATACCAATCCAGGATGGGTCGGTACACTCCTCTCCTTTTGCTGTTTTTGCCTTGGCCATCTCTTCTCGCACTCAACTCCGATTTGGCTTGGTTCGGTGACTTCCAATCCTCCTAAAGTGTCTCCAAGCACCTGGAAAAAGACCCCAAAACATGCAAGACTCACTAGCACTTAATGCAACCTAGCTAGACTCTAATTTAGACCAAAACACTAAGGAAAACGATGGTTACGCATGCATTCGACTAAAAACGCTAAGTAAAATGCATGCTAAACAAGTAAAATATGAGAATATCAACTCCCCCAAATTTAATCTTTTGCTTGTCCTCAAGCGAACAAACACGAGAAAGCAGGGAGAGAGGTTTGAAGGCGGGAGCTCAAATCCACAAGTATCATAAAAAGAAATCAAGCTCAATGTCCAAGTTGTTAGTTCTAAAATGCGATCAAACTAGTCTACTAAAAAGGAGCTAGCCATATCCCTTCCCTACATGAATCAAGCTTAAGTCTCAACCTACACACGCGTTCCTCTCATCCAATCCTTTGACATTCAATTAGTGGTTCCATGTGGATCATGCGCATGCAATGCAAACAAACTCATTTGGTTAAGGGCTTGGTTTTTGAGACAAAGATGATCTCAATTCATGTGGTGGTCTTCGAACAAGGGATCTCTCATCGAAGGAATGGACTTTGGCAAAATGCTAAGGGTGAAGAGCAATAGATGGATACAAGGCTAGACTTCCATCTACCCAATGCCCCATTACAAAATCGACCCTAATTCTAAACCCACAAAGAACAAATCCTAGCTACCCTTCACGAGGCGCTCTTGCCTTCTTACATCACATCTTTTCATCATCTTTCTTCTTTATAAGCACTTGGGGGGTTTCTTCTTCAACAAATGGTTTGGCATACATTACTTTCCTTGACTTAGCTTCTCTTTTGTTTTCTCTAGCCTTTTTCATTTCTTTTCTAACTTGAGCCCTTTTGGCTTCTTTTCTTTCTTTTTAAAGCTAGAGACTATCTTTTCGACACTTAGAGCTAAACCACATATTTTCTTGCCAACCATTTTGATCTTATTGCTTTCCCCAAATCACTCTCCCAAATTCCTTTCTTTCTTTCCACTTTTCCAATCCCATGATCCTTCTTTTCTTTCCTTCTCACCCATTCCCCTCATCACAAATACCGACCTATCTAACCTAGCCTAATCTAGCTCATGATACATGAGCTAGTTCTACATGAAAGCCTTCCCTTGTCGCTCTAGACCCAACACTTTTTGCTAAGTCCATTCAAAAATAAGGCCTCACAACGCTCACTAAACATGTAGGCTTGAAAGAAGGTTGAGTTTTTAGGTGGGGAACCATTCCAAAGGTGGGAATTGGCTACTTGGGCCAACAAGAGTGGTACAAAGGGATAAGATGACCCAAGTATGTATGCGGGATCCATGAGTCCATTGTGCAATGCATGATCATGATAATTAATGCGTCAAAATTAAGGTTCTCACATAGATAGAATTGGATTCGATTCACACATGCTTTAGCTAAAACCTAAGTAGTGAGACACAAGATCAAAACATGGTTCGTCATTTATTTCAAACACGAGATCAAAGCATCAAACAACTAGCAACGAGGTCATTGGACCGAGCTCTTAAAATGATACTCTACAAGGAAAAATCATCATTGCTCCCTATGCACATGCAATGCGACTTATATGTTACTAGACTCGATCCTACTTATGAAATGCAACTACATGCTTTTCTTTTTGTGTTTTCAAAATTTTCAAATTTTTCGATTTTTTTGTGTTTTTCTATGCCTTAGATGGATGTATGATGCATGAGACTCAATATGCAAAAATCAAAATAAGATCACAAAAAACGAGATTAGATATCGGTCCTTCCCCCAAACTTAAATCGCACCGTCCCGGTGTGAAATAAATTCGACGGAAGAACCAAAGACAAAAGATAAAAATAACTATACAATGCAAGACGCAAGGAAATAAAAATAAAAACTATGTACAAGGGTGTTGGAGTCTTACCTAGTAACCTTGAGAGGAGGAGGAAGACCCCATCGAGAAAGAGGGGTTGCTAGAGCATGGTGATGGAGATCTCATGGCCTTCCATTTTTCCGCCTTCTCACGACGAGCCAAAGAACGGCATGCTTCCTCGTGACCGATCATCTCTCCGCTATGCGATCCCTCGCCAATCTCGCGGCAGTTTGTGACCCGCGTTTCGCCGTTTGCGTCGCTAGCCGCATCACCAGAGCCTTTCGCCTTAAGCTCCTTGATTGTCTCTTTCAAGCTCTTGATCGTCTTTGCCATCTTTCTCATTGAGCGGTCTTGCCACTTGCACCACCGTTGGAGGAGTCTCGTTTGATGGTGTGCGTGTCTAGTGGCGGGGTCGCCCATCGCTCCATCAAACGGCTCAAAGTGGTAACGCTCACTCCCGTAGGTGGGCATAGGAAGTGGTGGGCTAGCGGCGTCATCATCGGAGTCGGATAGTACTTCGGTCGTACTTGCCCTCGTAGTCTTACTCTTCGCGGCCTTTTCCTTGCGAGGTAGGCCGATAGGCGGATCCATGGCTGGGTTGTAGAGGTGGTCCTTGGTGGGGTAGAACGTGATGTTCTGCCGGTTTTGAAGGTTAGTGAGATCCGCATTGGGTAGCAAAACTTGCACCGCTTTATCCCTACTGAGCTTTACGTTGTAGGCGAGCAATGGTCCGATCCTTCCCTTGAGGAACCTCGTGCGTATGAGATACGACTCATCCAACAAATTCCATTCCGCCTTTGTGTGCGGCAACATTTCCCCCTTGGCCTTTAGGATGGGCGTCACAAGCCAACCGATACTTATCGCAGATTTCTTGTTCTTGGTCTCGTAAGCCCATGCTTTGTAGCAAAACAAACGTCTCACTAAGAGAGTCGCAAGAGATGGCGTTCTCTCACTTCCTTGGAAAACCGTCCCATTGGGGAAAACCGGGAGAAGGGGCCTTAACCCGAGAGCCATCAACTCGAGTTCATCGAGTGTCACCGTACCGAACTCCACTTTGGCGAAGAACATATGGGCCAGCACCTTGTGTACATATCGAATCGCCGGGTTGCGGATGTGAGTGGTTTTGTTTCCACCCGGGTGATAATCTCCAAAGCCAATGGTGTCCCATACCCGCTTGAACTCGTTCTTGGGGTAATGAAAGTACGGGCTCCCGCTAGTTCCCTCTTCACAGAAGCCAAATATTTGACAAATCTCATGGAAAGTCATGCGGTAGTCGTTGCCATTCACCTCGAACTTAATTTCTCCAAAACCGGTTTGGGGATTTGACTTCTTGTGTTGCTCGTCGTAGAAGGCTACCTTGAGAGAAGAGAGGAATTGGCAAGTAAGCACGTGATGGGCATGCTCCTTCATGTGTAAGAACCGTCCAAGACCCATGGTGTCGAAGATTATTGCCACATCTTCGAGAATTCCCATCTTCTCTAGCACAACAACATCCGCGAAACGACCTTGCTCAAAATCCATGTCAATAAGCTTCTCGAAGCATTGTTCCGTGGTTGGAGGATCCAGAATAGCAACAGCCTTACCTTTGTCTTTCCCCGCACTTTTGCCCTTCTTCTTGTCTGCGGGCTTTTCGATAATGGCGACTTGCTTGCCTTTAGCCTTAGCGCTTTTCGCATTAACGGGTTTCTTGGCTCGAGAACTCGATGCAACAACCATTACATTACCCGCGGCCTGAGCCTGAGGCTGAGCTTTAGCTTGAGCTTCATCGTTCCTTGTGTCGGCTCTCGTTTGTCCCATCGTTCCTACAATTCCTTGAAGAAATCGTTAGTCTCATGGAAGCATAAATCAAGATTGATGAAGAGTAACACAGTTGAAGCAAATTTCATGAGAGTGAAAGATGGTTTAATCCAACAAAAATAATCGATTAGGTTCAAGCCCATGGATTAAACTCCTAAAACTCTCAAGAACTGATCATCAAATTTCCTCATGTTCACGAAATCTCCATCGAGAGGCAACATCGAGAGGCAAGAACACAAATTTTCAAATCATCCATCGAATTCCCCTTCCAGCTCAAAGAAACAGCAATTCAATTATCCCCCAGTAAACCCCAAGGCAAGAAAAACGAGCTAGGTGCATCACACAAACACTCCCATGGAGTTTCAACTCAAGAGCACAATCACAAAATTTTGGTGAAATACCTTAGGGATGAATGCCTAATCGATAAAAACGATGCTGAATCCAAGAAGGGCACGAAAATTCGAGTTCACAGCACTTTGAATTGCAGAATTCGAGTAACTAGAGTGAAAGTTATGGCAAAAAGAAGAAAAATCGAGAGAGAGAGGGGAAGGAGGAGGCGCGATAAACTTAGCCGGAGAAGGAGGGTTTTTGTCGCGTCGGGTCGGGTCAAACGGGCCACGGGTAATGAAATTGCGCGTGAAAATTGTTGACCCGCGGTGACTTTTGCATACTGATCCGTTTTGGATCGGTACAAATCGAGCGGTACAGACGTTTTCCTCAGCACCGTTCGATCCTTGATCGGCATAGACTGTGCGGTACGAGCCTTTTTCTTCCCATCGTTCGGTCCTCGATCGGCATCGGTTACTCGGTACGAACGGTTTGCTTTATACCGACCCGTCATAGGTCGGCACTAATCGAACGGTATGAACGTGGTTCTTAGTACCGACCCATTCAGAGCCGGTACAAGTAATCCAGCACTAATCCTCTGCTGAAAACTTGCCTGCGGAGAAACTGCCTCGGTTAAAAACTTGCCCGAGTGAAGATTGTGTCGGCTGGAATTTGTTCGGGGAAGATTTTATGCCTTGCACTGTTCGGTTCTCGGTCGGTACTAACCATTCGGCACAAAAATTTACCCATGTACGCCCTTGGTGTGTCTCTCTCCTTTTCTAGCCGGTAAAAAAAAAACTGTCTCGGGTGCATTCCCCTCAGCTGAAAACTTGCCCGCGTGAAGTTATCTCGGCTAGAAGTCGCTCGGCAAGGATTTCTCTCTGTACCGGCCCATCCTGGCGCGGTACTAACCGAGCGGCACAAAATTGTTGTTGTACCGCCTGATTAGCACCGGCTGGGAGTCGATCGGTTCGTTTTGTCAGGTCCTCTTAATTCTTTTTGTGCCGACCCGTTCCTGCTCGGTGCACTCGGTCGGTACAACCTTCTGTCCCAGTACCGATCCACCATACCGACCCAGAATGGAGCGGTATGTTCCTCCGGATTTTCTGTTCTCGTAGTCTAAACCTTGCGTTCCTCAACACCGTTGACTTAAAACTTCGCAGCCCGTCAAGATCCTATGAAAACTTAAACAAAACATCAAAAAGACCTAGAAAAGATAGAAAAGCATAAAATGAAAAGTATATACAAGCGGTAAGCTTGGGGTGTCTCCCAAGAGCACTTTGTTTAACGTCACTAAGTTCGACGTCGGTTACCCGCTTAGGTGGAAGGAACATCATTGAGAGGAAGTGAGATGCTCTCCTCAACGATTTCATTGGCATGGTACGGTTTGAGTCTTTGCCCGTTTGCAACAAATCCTTCTTCGTTCTTGTTCACGAGAACAACGGTTCCATAAGACCTCACATCCTTGATCACAAAGGGACCGGACCACTTAGACCGTAGCTTCCCGGGAAACAGCTTCAACCGGGAGTTAAAGAGCAAGACTTGATCTCCGGCCTTGAAGTCCTTACGCACAATCTTCTTGTCATGAAAGGCCTTGGACCTTTCTTTGTAAATCTTGGAGCTCTCATAGGCCTCGAGCCTAATCTCATCAAGTTCTTGAAGTTGGATCAAGCGCCTCTCTTGTGCTGATTTGAGATCAAAATTTAGGAGTTTCACGGCCCACATGGCTTTGTATTCAAGCTCGAGTGGTAAGTGGCATGACTTCCCGTAGAGTAGATTGAACGGTGTAGTCCCTATAAGTGTATTGAATGCCGTCCGGTATGCCCACAACGCATCATCTAGCTTCTTAGCCCAATCCTTTCTCGAGCTACCTACGGTCTTCTCTAGTATGGCCTTGATTTGTCGGTTTGAAACTTCCACTTGGCCACTTGTTTGAGGGTGATAAGGTGTGGCCACCTTGTGTTTGACTCCATGCCTTTTGAGCAAGCTCTCAAACACCTTGTTTATGAAATGGCTCCCTCCATCACTTATCATAACCCTTGGGACACTACACCGCGTGAAGATGATCGTCTTGAACAGCTTGAGTACCACCTTTGCATCATTCGTCGGGCTAGCAATCGCCTCGACCCATTTAGATACGTAATCCCCCGCCACTAAAAAAATATTGGTTTCCGTAAGAAGAGGGGAACTGTCCCATGAAGTCAATGCCCCAAACGTCAAAACGTTCCACCTCGAGGATCGGGTTTTGAGGCATCTCATATCTTCTACTAATATTCCCCTTCCTTTGGCAAGCGTCACAAGTGGAGACAAAAGCGTGTACATCCTTGAATAGACTCGGCCACCAAAAACCAGATTGGAGAACCTTTGTATCCGTCTTGAATGAAGCGAAGTGACCGCCATATGATGAACCGTGACAATGGAACAAGATCCCGCTAACCTCTTATTCTGGGACACACCGTCGGTAGAGACCATCCGAACACAACTTGTAGAGGAACGGCTCATCCCAATAGAAACGAGTGACATCATGGAAGAACTTCTTCCTCTTGTACCCTTCTAACCTTGGCGGCTCTCTTCCGCAAGCTAAGTAGTTAACCAAATCCGCGTACCAAGGCAGCTTGCCGTCTTTCAAACCACTTGCATCCTCAAGACTCTTCGCGGCCTCTATCCCCTTTCTCAACACGCTAACAACCATGAGACTCTCCTCGGGGAGCTTGTCATCAATTGGGACAAGGTCCTCAATCCTCATTCTAGACAAGTGATCCGCTACCCCATTCTCTATTCCTTTTTTGTCAACTATCTCCAAGTCAAACTCTTGTCGGAGTAAGATCCAACGGAGTAGCCTTGGCTTCGTGCCTTTCTTGGCATGAATGTATCTCAAGGCTGCGTGATCCGTGTAGACAATCACCTTGGAACCTACAACATAGGACCGGACTTTTTCCATGGCGAAAACCACCGCCAACAACTCTTTCTCCGTAGTAGCATATCGAGCTTGGGTGTCATCCAAGGTCCTACTTGCATAGTAGATGACATTGGTCTTCTTGTCCCTCCTTTGTCCTAAAACGGCTCCAACCGCAAAATCACTCGCGTCACACATAATCTCAAAAGGAAGATCCCAATCCGGGGCTTGGACTATGGGAGCACTAACCAACGCTTTCTTTATCTCCAAGAACGCCACCATACACTCCTCATCAAGAATGAACTCAACTTCCTTGCAAAGTAGCCTAGTGAGAGGTCTTGTGATCTTCGAGAAATCTTTGATGAAGCGACGGTAGAAACCCGCGTGCTCCAAGAAGCTTCAGACATCTTTCACCGTCTTTGGCGGTTCCAAACTCACCATCACCTCAATCTTGGCCTTGTCCACTTCAATACCCCTTTCCGAGATCTTGTGGCCTAGCACGATGCCTTCCCGAACCATAAAGTGGCATTTCTCCCAATTCAACACCAAGTTTGTCTCCTCGCACCTCGTAAGCACCCTACAAAGATTGGACAAACAAGAAGAGAACGAGGAACCATAGACCAAGAAGTCGTCCATAAAGACCTCGACTATTTCCTCAATTAGATCCGAAAAGATCGACATCATGCACTTTTGAAATGTGGCGGGTGCGTTACATAGTCCAAACGGCATCCTTCGATAAGCAAAGGTGCCATAAGGACATGTAAATGTCGTCTTTTCTTGGTCGTTCGGGTGAATAGGAATTTGAAAGAATCCCGAATAACCATCTAAAAAGCAATAGAACGGGTGATTAGCAAATCTTTCAAGCATTTGATCAATGAACGGGAGAGGGAAGTGGTCTTTCCTAGTGGTGGAGTTAAGTTTTCGGTAATCAATGCACATCCTATGCCCGGTGATAGTGCTAGTTGTATTAACTCATTCTTGTCGTTTTTTATCACCGTGATTCCACCCTTTTTAGGCACCACATGAACCGGGGATACCCACGCACTATCGGAGATAGGATAGATAACCCCCGCATCTAAAAGCTTAAGAATCTCCTTCTTGACCACCTCTTTCAAATTAGGATTCAACCTACGTTGGTGTTCAATAGAAGTCATCGATTCGCTCTCTGGATGGATCCTATGTGTGCAAAGAGATGGAGATATACCCTTAATATCACTTAGAGAGTATCCTATTGCCCTTCTAAATTTCTTTAATTCTTTCAAGAGTGTGGCAATTTCATCTTCATTAAGCTCATCATTGACTATCACCGGGTAAGACTCATTGGGACCTAAGAAAGCGTACCTTAGCCCTTTAGGGAGCGGTTTGAGGTCCACCTTAGGTGTCTTGAGCTCACTCCAATCGTCATCATTGCTCGGCTTACCATCGCTAGCATCTATCTCGTCCTCCACTTGATCCACTTGCATAGCGAAGCTCTCGTGAACCGAAACTATGCTTGACCCATCTCCACAATTAGTCACTTGACTATCCAACTCAATGAACGGAGTCTCTCTAGCAACCGGCTTGTGTGAGTCTAAAAGTAGCTTGTACCCTTCGCTTTCTTCACTCAAATGCCCATGTTCGCCTTGTTCTTGTGTCAAAGCCACTTGTAACCCATATTCAAGACTCATCTCTTCAAGTAGCTCATCCGCGAGCTCGTCCATCGTCTCAATGTAGAAACATTGATCGTCAATTGTGGGCTTCTTCATGACATCATTGATGTTGAACTCAAGCACTTCATCTTTACCAAAATGCAAATCAATCTTCCCTTTTCTCACGTCAATGATAGCTCTCGCGGTTGCCAAAAACGGCCTCCCAAAAATGAGTGGATCTTTAGGCTCTTCATCCATCTCAAGCACAACAAAGTCCGTTGGCACGATGAAATCTCTAACCATGATTGGAAGATCCTCAAGCAAACCGATGGGTACTCTCACACTTCTATCCGCCAAGATCAAAGATATGTTGCAAGCTTTGTACGTCGTGAAGCCTAATCTTTTAGCAACCGAGAACGGCATGAGACTCACACTAGCCCCTAGATCACAAAGGCAATTGTTGAATGCTAGCGGACCTAGAGCACACGGTAGAGTGAAGGAACCGGGATCTCCTAGCTTCTTGGGTACCACCTTCTTTTGGATGATGACACTACATTCATGAGTCAAAATCACCATGGATTCCATCTCTTTTGCTCTTTCCTTTACCGCATCCTTGAGAAATTTAGCATATTAGGGTACAAGTAGAAATGCGTCAACCAATGGCATTGTAAGCTCCACTTTCTCCATTTGCCTATCAAACACCGCCTTGTACTTTTCCAACAATTGCTTCTTGAATCGCCCGGGAAATGGTAGCTTAGGATTGAACCCTTGTCTTTGGTAATTCCCTTGGTTCCCAACGTAGTTCACTTCCTCTTGTGTGTCAACGGCTTCCGCTTGATAGCAACCTTGATTATCTTCGTAATCATCAATGAAATGAACCGCTTTTTGAGACTCTTTTTTAGTAGCCTCAAGAAGTTTATCTATCAAGGATGCTTGCTTATCCATATTCTCATTAAGTGCCTTCATGTCTTTGGCTCTCTTGTGCTCATCAAAGTCGCTTGTGGTCCTTGTGGCACGGTCATAATCGTCGCCATAGGTCCCATCACTAGTAGCCAAGTTTTCCACAAGCTCCATGGCTTCCTCCACATCTTTAGCCAAGAAATTACCATTCGATGCCGTATCGAGTAGCATTCGAATCTTAGGCAAAGCACCCCGGTATAGAGTACTTAAGAGAGAGGCGTTGCTAAAGCCATGATGGGGGCATTGAGATGTGTAGCCTATAAATCTTTCCCAAGCCTCGTTGAAAGACTCATTGGACCGTTGTGTGAAGCTCGATATCTCGTTGCGAAGCTTGGCGGTTCTAGCCGGTGAAAAGAATTTGGCAAGAAACGCACGTTTGCAATCATCCCAAGAAGTGATAGAGCCTTGGGGTAAGCTCTTTTCCCATTGGTGAGCCTTGTCACCTAGAGAGAACGGGAAGAGACGAAGTTTGAAACCATCTTCGGAGACTCCATTGATCTTAGTGAGACCACATATGCGGTCAAATTGGTCTATGTGGTCCAATGGATCTTCCATTGACAACCCATGAAACTTGTTAGCTTGAACCATGTTGATTAACCCCGGTTTGACCTCAAAATTGTTGTTTTCTACCAGAGGTGGTTGAATCCCTTGGCGATTTTGGTGTGCATTCGCCGCATCACCTTCTCCAACAACATGCCGAGCCCTAGGTGGATGGTTTGGACGGATTGGGTGGTGATGGTTTCCATTGCCGCCACCTCCTTGGTTGTTCCCATTTCCATTCCCACCGTTCCTTTGGTGTGGAATGTTATTGTGAATGTTCCCAAGTGGAACATCGTCAAAATTCTCCATTTCGTTGCCAACCGTTGCTTGTACTCTCACGCGGCTTCGTCGTGCTCTTGAACCCCTTTGAAGTTGATCAATACCGTCCCTCGGTTCTACGAGATTAGTATTGCCACGGGAACAGGTATGCATACACCTATAGAGAGCAAAAGCAATAGGAAGGAAAAAGATTAGTAACTTGGTAGAAAATAATACTTACGCTCACAAAGAACCTAAATCTCAATGTTAAAATCAAATCCCAATATGGCAACGGCGCCAAATTGATACTAAGACTTTTCGGTCTTAAGGAGGTATCAATAACTCCAATACGAGTAGTATAGAAGGTTATCAATCCGTATTGGGATTAATTCTAAGCACGAAGAATACAAGGCACTCAAGTAAGTTAAGTTAAATAAGTGAATTGTTGATTTTTACTAATACCCTAACAAGATTAAGCAAATAGACAAAACGAAACAAACTAAGCAAGATATGAATTCATATGATGAAAACGAATCCAAGGATGGGGTAATTGGATATAGGCTATTCCAAGTCTAATTCATGATGCTCATACACAATCAAGGTTAATTTCCAAGGTTAAGATCCTAATCGCGACTAAACCTCTCTCAAGGTACTAATCACCTATGCAAATTACTAATCCAAGATCAAATTCTCATTTGTGGACTCTTAATTAGCAAGCATTAATTTCATTAATTAGAATAACCTAAATAATCTCTTAGACAACTAATCTCTTAGGCTAAGAAGGGTATTTCTCTTAGAAAGCTCTCTTAGGCATTTCATCAAACACCTTGTGGGTGGGAAATGCCTTGGGATCAAGTTTGACTTTCTCAAGCACAATCAAGCATTAAACACACTCCCTAAGAGTAGGAAATTGATTATCCATCCCTAAACATCACAAATCATTCATGGAAATCACCTAATCCTAACCCATCCCTAGATCCTAGGAAACTACTCACTAATCATGATGGGTCTAACAAATCCTATGAAGAACATGTTAAATTCCATGATTAGATGATTAGATGATTCCGAAAGAAGATTGAGAATAGAATAGATTGATAGATTAAAAAGTAGAATCTCATACAAAATACTTAGAACATTCAAAAAGAGGTTTTTAGCATAAAAAAAGACATCCCTTGAAAATTAGGTTTTTCTGGTATTTACAGTTGATATTCCAATATTTTACCTCTTTTAGCATGCATTTAACTTAGCATTTTAGGTCTCATGCATGTGTTTTCATATCTTTCTTTAGTGTTTTGGTCTAAATTAGGCTTTAGTTAGTTTGAATTAGGTCCTAGTGAGTCTTGCATTCATTTGGAGTGTTTTCTAGGTGTTTGGAGACATTTTGGAGATGTTAAGAGTAATGGAGCAAAAGAGGATGCAAGGATCATTCCGAACTGTCTTGAAGATCGGGAAGAACGGAGGCGTTACAGTCCGATTCAGCCTCAATCATCTTCATTAAAGATGTAGCCAGATGCGTTATCTTTCCATAGGAGGTCTAATCAGGTCATTCGGACATGTATTCCGAGAGATATCGCGATTTTACCGAAGGTGTATCCGTCTGGCCGCGAGACCAACGCCGACCAGCATTGGATCAGCACAAGTAAGCCCAATACCGACCCATCCTAGACTGGTACTATCTGGTCAGTACTGAGGCAGAGAGTAGTACCGACCCAGCTTCACTCTCCATACCGATCCATAATGGATCGGTACAAAACCCAGTCTGCTTTCATCGAAGCCAGCTGATGTCACCCAAAGATCGCGCCAAACGAAGAACTTGCGTTCAGATTCAGCTCTCGACATCTTCATAGCAGTTGTAGATAATTGAGTTGGCTGTCCACTGGATGTGGTTTGAGGTCATTCGGAGCGGTGGTTGGAAAGATACATCAGATTTATCGGGGACGTGTCCGGCTGGCGCCCAAACGAGTGTTGCTCAAAGGAGAGTAGTACCGACCCATCCTGGGTCGGTACTGTCGAACGGTACTAGTCCTAAATCAACCAACTCATCATTTATGCCGGCTAAAACTCTTCCCGCACGACCCAAGCGCACCGATGCCGACATGCCCGCGGCAAACTCTAGCCGGCTCAAGGGAGAAGGATTATACCGAGCGGG
>PKMM01022335.1:34128-84300 GCA_002933915.1 Eutrema heterophyllum
CGGCCCAGGATGGGTCGGCACTAACCTTCCTGTGCCTTGGTGCCGCTTGCTTTTGGGCCGGTACGGGAGAGTTCTTGGTCGGTGTTAGCTTCTGTCTTCATGCCGTTCGGGAAGTACCGCTTCAGGACCGGTCGGTGCAGTGTGAAGAGAAGGTACGTCGAGCGGTTCGTCGTCGTTCCAGGTGAGTGTGCCGGTCGATTCTGGGGCGGCATGAAACCGACTCTGGATCGGTATTTGTCTCTGTCTCTATACCGACCCATCATACTGATCCAGGATGGGTCGGTACACTCCTCTCCTTTTGCTGTTTTTGCCTTGGCCATCTCTTCTCGCACTCAACTCCGATTTGGCTTGGTTCGGTGACTTCCAATCCTCCTAAAGTGTCTCCAAGCACCTGGAAAAAGACCCCAAAACATGTAAGACTCACTAGGACTTAATGCAACCTAGCTAGACTCTAATTAGACCAAAACACTAAGGAAAACGATGGTTACGCATGCATGGGACTAAAAACGCTAAGTAAAATGCATGCTAAACAAGTAAAATATAAGAATATCAGGTACATACACGCCAAGAAAGACACCAAGCCAAGACTTCTCCGGTGGATTTTGCTACTTCAAGAGTTTGACATGGAGATTGTGGACAAGAAAGGTATTGAGAACGGAGTTGCGGACCACTTGTCTAGGTTTAGAATTGAAGACCTTGTTCCAATAGACGACAAACTTCCCGAAGTAAGTCTTATGTTGGAGAACGTCTTGAGGAAAGGGATAGAGGCCGTGAAGAGTCTTGAGAGTGCAAGCGGATTGCAAGAGGAGAAGCTACCTTGGTTTGCGGATTTGGTGAACTACTTGGTTTGTGGGAAGGAGCCGCCGAACTTGGAAGGTTATAAGAAGAAGAAGTTCTTTCATGACGTCACAAGGTAGTATTGGGATGAGCCATTCTTGTACAAGTTGTGTTCGGATGGCTTATATCGAAGATGCGTGGCGGAAGAAGAAATGAACGGGATCTTGTTCCATTGCCATGGCTCGGCATATGGAGGTCATTTTGCTTCCTTCAAGACGGCGACAAAAATTCTCCAATCGGGATTTTGGTGGCCTAGTTTGTTCAAGGACGCTCATGCATTTGTCTCCACTTGTGATGCGTGCCAAAGGAAGGGGAACATTGCTAAAAGAGATGAGATGCCTCAAAATCCTATTTTTGAAGTTGAAATTTTTGATGTTTGGGGCATTGACTTCATGGGACCGTTCCCCTCTTCTTACGGGAACCAATACATTTTGGTAGCGGTGGATTACGTGTCTAAATGGGTCGAAGCAATCGCTAGTCCGACCAATGATGCTAAGGTGGTTCTAAAGCTTTTCAAATCGATCATCTTTCCACGGTTTTGGGTGCCAAGGGTCGTCATTAGTGATGGAGGAAGCCACTTCATCAACAAGGTCTTCGAGAGTCTACTCAAGATGCACGGGGTTAAGCATAAAGTGGCTACACCGTATCACCCTCAAACAAGTGGCTAAGTGGAAGTCTCGAACCGACAAATCAAGGCCATACTAGAGAAGACCGTAGGTAGCTCGAGAAAGGATTGGGCTAAGAAGCTAGATGATGCGTTGTGGGCATACCGGACGGCATTCAAGACGCCTATTGGGACTACACCGTTCAATCTTCTCTACGGGAAGTCATGCCACTTACCGCTCGAACTTGAGTACAATGCCATGTGGGCCGTGAAGCTTCTCAATTTTGATCTCAAATCAGCACAAGAGAGGCGCTTGATCCAACTTCAAGAACTCGATGAGATTAGGCTCGAGGCCTATGAGAGCTCCAAGATTTACAAAGAAAGGACCAAGGCCTTTCATGACAAGAAGATTGTGCGTAAAGACTTCAAGGCCGGAGATCAAGTCTTGCTCTTTAACTCCCGGTTGAAGCTGTTTCCCGGGAAGCTACGGTCTAAGTGGTCCGGTCCCTTTGTGATAAAGGACGTGAGGTCTTATGGAGCCGTTGTTCTCGTGAACAAGAACGGAGAAGAGTTCGTTGCTAATGGCCAAAGACTCAAACTGTATGATATATCATGGTTTTTACCCCTTTTAAGCCATGATATAAGTCCGTTTTATAGAGTCTTTCTACTATTTTGGAGTCTTTTAGAGTATTTTACAGGTTTTAGCACATTTGGAGCATAATTGGAGATATTGGAGATTTTTGGAGCATTTTGGAGCAAAACAGAAGCTTGTGTAGTTGAGTACCCGATTTAGAGTCTCAGTATCGATCGACACTACCCTAGTATCGGTCGATACTCATTGCAGCAAAACAGAAGTCGCGACTTTTATGAAGAGTTGAAGAATTGCAAAATTTCTCAGAAGACTTTAATAATTGCAATAAGCCCCAAAACGTGTTTTAGGTTATTAATTAGGTTTTGAGCCAATTTGGCTGGATTACACTTGATTTGACTTGATTTTGGAGAGTTTTGTGAGAGAGCTTTCTGAGGGAGACAAGTCTGAGACTCTGTTCGTCCGAGAGAAGATTTCGAACCCTTTTGTTACTCTCCTTTTTATTATTTATTTGAGTATTATTTCAGCTATGTTTATTGCCTCAATCATCATGTCTGAGTAGTTCTCTTGTTAGGTTCAGGATTCTCATAAAAGTTTTCTCTGAATGTTAGGTTAATTGAATAATTAAGATTCACCATCTGAATTAGTTCTTCGCCTAGGTTGTTCTCACAGCTAATTCTAGACTGATCACCTAGAACTTAGATCTTAGGATAATTGGTTAGGCACGAGAGTGCGATTAATTACCTGACAGAACCTAGAGTGAGCAAAATAACTATTCGCAAAGAGATTTGGTTTAATTGTTTTGTGAACAAATCAAACTTGAACTAAAAGTTGGTTTAGACTTTAGGATTCGCAAAGAGATTTGGGATTCTAGGATTTAGACTTAGATAGTTTTCGCAACGAGAGTTGGTCAGCTATACTTTAGTGATTTGAGTTTAAGAACCGCGCTAAATCTGAATCCTATTAGCTAGTTTATCTGCATTCATTGAATTCCTGAGAAATATCCTGAGCCTATCTTTCTTCCAATCGACTTACAACTCATTTAATTTACGCATTGCTTTTGTCTACAAACTATTGGTTTAGCTTAATTTTAATCGTTATAATCTATTGAGTGATATCTGGAGTTCTTGTGTTCGACCCTTAACTATACTGCAACACTGCTTTAGTACTTTTTAGGGTATTAATTTGAGCATATCAAATTTGGCGCCGTTGCCGGGGACTCAATTTCGCCATTAGATTTTAGTGCAGAATTTCGACTAAATCGTCGAGTATCGATCGACACCCTAGTGGTATTGGTCGACACCCGTCGCATTTTTTTTAATTACTTACATTCTTGGTCTTTCGTGTTTCAGGTGTATGCCTACTCGAGAAACCAGAAGAAACAAGAACACTCAGCTAGTTGATCTGTCAAACGAGCAGCTAGCACATTTGGAACGCACACTCAGAAAAGCAAAGAAGCCAGCAAAGATGAACAACACCCCAGTGATTTTGATTCATGATGAGGCTGGTACTCTTAGAGACCGAGAGAGTCAATTGTTCAATGAGAGAGGGCAAAGACTTGATGGAGATGGGAATGTTATTGCCCCTCCAGCTGTTGTAAATGCTGAGAACTCTGCGGTTGAGCGTGGTAGAACAATTGGTGAATGCAACAGACCTGATCATCGATTCGTCCTGCTGCCTTTCAGAGGAATGACTTCGAGCTGAAGCCTGCATAGTACACTCTTGTAGGCCAGCACACTTTTCATGGTCTCTCTAATGAACACCCCATGGATCACATCGAGAAGTTCGAGGATTTGTTCTCTAGCATCAAATGCAATGGAGTGTCCTACGACTACTTATTTTGTAAGCTTTTCCCATACTCTTTTGGTGGGGATGCTTCTTATTGGCTCAAGCAACTACCAGCTGGGTCATTGACTACGTGGGACGAGACTAAGACTGCTTTCCTGAACAACTTCTATGACGATGCGAGATCAGAAGAGTTTAGGAATAAGATTTCCCAGTTTTCTCAGGGAATGACTGAGGCTTTCAAGGCTGCTTGGGGGGGATTCAGATCGTATCAGAGGGATTGTCCACATCATGGGTACACTAAAGTTCATTTGCTGAGTTTTTTTTTCAGAGGGATTGACTGTAAGTATCAGATGGCGCTGGATTCTGCGAGCAATGGTAATTTCTTTACCAAATATCCTGACGATGCTTACCAGATGATTGAGAATTTTGTGTCTAGCAATAGCACAAAGAGTGCTGACATGGAGCGTAAGAAGCTGGCTGGTGGTATGGAAGGTTCACAAATTGCTTAAGTGCATGCAAAGCTGGATTCGGTGCATAACTTGTTGATGGGCAAGCAGTAGAAGGCTGTTCACTTTGCTGATGATGTTGAGGTTTTCAATGAGGATGAGGTAGAGGATGTTAACTACATTGGTGGCTCTGGTTTTCAAGGTCAGAAGAATCAGTACAATAACCGAAATTTCAACAACAACTTTCAGCAAGGGGGATTCAAATCTGAAGGTAATCAAGGTGGTTCTGGATCAAATCAGTTTAACCAGAAACCTTTTCAAAGCAGTAGTTACACAAGGAACTATGGTAATTTGTCTTATCAGCAAGTATCTGCTAAGAATTCTGAGAGCAAGATCGAGGCTATGCTTGAACAGCTCGTTCAAGGGCAGGATAAGATGATGGTGAGCTTCAATGGGAAGTTGGATGATCTTTACACAACCTTGAATGGAAGGATCGAAGCGCTTAGTATGAGTCAAAAGAAGTTGGAAATTCAGGTAGCTCAAACTTCAGAAGCTGTGAAAAAGCAAGAGGGTGTTCTTCCAGGTAGAGGAGAGAACCCCAGGAGGGAAAGAGGTGAATGCAGGAGTTAAGGATGCATCACCTACAGAGATTTTCGTCGATCTCGACGATGAGGATTCTGAAATCCCGACGGTATCGATCGATACACCTCAGTGTCGGTCGACACTAATTAAAATCTTGCAACGGGACAACTCGAAAGCCCCAGTGTCGATTGACATTCCTCAAGCATCGGTCGATATTGAGACTACGGCAGAAAAGACACCTCAGACTTCGAATGTAGTGCCTAAGGTAGTTCCAGAACAAGTCTATATACTGAGGATACCTTATCCTAGAGCTGTTGGGAAGACTAAGAAGGAAGTGGAAGACGCTAGATGCAAGTAGATATTGGACCGGTTGATTGTCGAACTTCCTTTCCTCGATGCTATTAAGACTTCCCCAGCTTTCAGAAGATATGTCAAGAAGATGGTGTCTAGCAACATAAACCTTGAAGAAGGATGTGTGATGCTTACTCAGGAGTGCAGTGCAATCTTAACCAACATAATTCCAAAGAAACTTCCGGATCCAGGGAGCTTTGTGTTGGATTGTTCTATATTCACCGAAAGGTTCGGGCGTTCTCTATGTTATCTTGGCTCAAGTGTGAACCTCATGCCGTATTCAGTTGCCAAGAGGATGGGTATGACTGATTTCACGCCCACCCGGATATTTTTGATACTTGCTGATCGCTCAGTACGATTTCCAGAGGGGCTACTCGAAGACGTCCCTATTAAGATCGGGAATTGCTTGATCCCGACTGATTTCATTGTCTTGGAGTACGATGCTGAACCCAGAGACCCCCTTATCTTGGGTAGACCATTCCTTGCCACAGCTGGTGCATTGGTAGATTGCAGGAATGGGAAGATAGATCTCAACATAGGTGATTTGGTCATGAAATTTAACATGGAAAAGATGATGAAGAGACCGACTATCGATGGGCAGACTTTCTTCGTAGACACTTTCACGGATATTGTTGAAGAGTACTTCTTGGAGATGCATCCTGAGAATCCGTTGGAGAGGGCACTGGTTTATTCAGCTGAATCTGAGGTCTTCTTGAGAGAAGACGCTGCTGGTTACTTGAAGATACTCGACACTGCACCATCAGTGTCGATCGATACTCCCTTAGTATCGGTCGACACCCTACGGCCAGACAGGGAATTGGGCAAATGTTCCAAGCAAACTGCTAAGCTTGGAGATTGGAGCGAGGAGAAAGCTCCTAAGGTGGAACTCAAACCACTTCCAGCCAATCTGACGTATGTTTTTCTTGGTCCTAGTTCCACATACCCTATGATTATTAACGCTTCTTTGAACAACGCAGAGGTTGCCTTACTGCTGAGCAAGCTGCGCATGTATCGCAAAGCTCTTGGCTATTCTCTTGATGACATTTCAGGTATATCATCGGATCTGTGCATGCATAGGATTCATCTTGAGGACGAGTCAAATGCTACAATTGAGAATCAGAGAAGACTGAATCCGAATCTGAAAGAAGTTGTTAAGAAGGAGGTTATGAAGCTCTTGGATGCAGGGGTTATCTACGCCATCTCAGACAGTTCTTGGGTTAGTCCAGTGCACGTTGTTCCTAAGAAAGGAGGGATAACTGTAGTGAAGAATGAGAAAGATGAGCTGGTTCCTACTAGGACTATCACTGGGCATCGAATGTGTATTAACTACAGGAAGTTGAACGCGGCCACAAGGAAAGATCACTTCCCACTGCCTTTCATTGATCAGATGTTAGAGAGGTTGCCTAGTCATCCCTACTACTGTTTTCTCGATGGGTATTCAGGCTTTTTCCAGGTTCCGATTCATCCAGATGATCAGGGGAAGACGACTTTTACATGTCCTTATGGCACATTCGCATACAGGAGAATGCCATTTGGATTATGTAATGCTCCAGCTACTTTTCAGAGATGCATGATGTCTATCTTCACAGACATGATTGAGGACTTTATGGAGGTGTTCATGGATGATTTTTCAGTATATGGATCATCTTTCAAAGACTGTTTGGCTAACTTGTGCAAGGTGCTACAAAGGTGTGAGGAGAAACACTTGGTCCTTAATTGGGAAAAGTGTCACTTTATGGTTCAGGATGACATCGTTCTTGGGCACAAAGTTTCTAAAGCTGGAATCGAGGTTGATAAGGCTAAGATTCAGGTCATGACAGGTCTGCCACCACCGACTTCTGTGAAAGATATTAGGAGTTTTCTGGGTCATGCTGGATTTTACAAGAGATTTATTAAGGATTTCTCCAAGATTACCCGCCCACTCACCGCCCTGTTATGCAAGGAGACACGATTTGATTTCACACCAGAGTGTCTTGCGGCATTTGAGGAGATTAAGAAGGCATTGGTGAGTGCTCCTATTGTGCAACCTCCAGATTGGACATTGCCTTACGAGATTATGTGCGACGCCAGCGATTTTGCTGTGGGTTCTGTTCTGGGTCAGAGGAAGGATAAGAAGCTGCATGTCATCCACTACGCCAGCAAAACATTGGACGATGCTCAGAGGAACTACAGCACAATAGAGAAGAAATTACTTGCAGTGGTTTTCTCTTTCGACAAATTTCGACCTTACTTGATTGGGAGCAAAGTGATCGTTCACACAGATCATGCTGCTCTCAAGTATTTGATGCACAACAAGGATCTCAAACCTCGTCTTTGTCATAGGGTTCTTTTACTCCAAGGGTTTGATATTGAGATAAATGACAAGAGAGGAGTAGAGAATGGGGTTGTTGATCATCTTTCGAGGTTGAATTTCGAAACAGAGGTACCTATTGATGATAAATTACCTGAGGAGTCCATTTACTACGTGGAAACTGGTTTCCAAAGTGGCTTCACCGAAAATCAGCAATTCCCACGAATTGTAGGTTCCGGTATCGATCGATACCACCCTGGTGTCGGTCGATACCCGACGGTTTCTGAACTTGTTTTAACCGTGGAACACCTTGGTGCTTATGAAGACTATCTCGTTGCTGCAGCTGACTCCGATCTACCATGGTATGCTCATATTGCCAACTTCCTCGCTGCACATACAGAACCAACGCACTTAAAGAAATATGCCAAGAAGAAGTTTATGCGAGACATAAGGCGATACTTTTGGGATGAGCCTTACCTGTATAAGCATTGTTCTGATGGTATCTACATGAGATGTATTGCTGAATCGGAGGTACCTAAGGTTTTATTTCACTGTCATGGTTCTGAGTATGCTAGACACTTTGCTACTTTCAAGACGGTGTCCAAAGTTCTTCAAGCAGGCTTCTGGTGGCCTACTATGTTTAAAGATGCTCATACATTTATCTCGCAGTGTGATGTTTGTCAGAGGAGATGCAAGATCAGTAAGAGACATGAGATGCCACCGAATTTCATCCTTGAGGTTGAGATTTTTGATTGATGGGGTATCGATTTTATGGGACCTTTTCATTCGTCATACAAGAACCAGTACATTCTAGTTGCAGTGGATTATGTCTCTAAGTGGGTGGAGGCCATTGCTAGTCCAACCAACGACTCTTCGGTGGTTCTTAAGCTGTTTAAGACCATCATCTTTCCACGATTTGGCGTGCCTCGTGTTGTTATAAGTGATGGTGGCAGTCATTTCATCAACAGGGTTTTTGAGAAGTTATTGAGGAAGCATGGTGTGAATCATCGTGTGGCTACTCCTTATCACCCCCAGACCAGTGGGCAAGTCGAGGTCTCTAACAGGCAAATCAAGGAGATTCTAGAGAAGATAGTGGGAACTTCAAGGAAGGATTGGTCTACGAAGCTGGACGATGCGCTGTGGGCTTACAGGACTGCTTATAAGACACCATTGGGCACTACACCTTTTCATTTGCTGTATGGGAAAGCATGTCACCTTCCTGTGGAGATCGAGCATAAGGCAGCATGGGCTACTAAGTTGCTGAATTTTGACATCAAGCCTGCTGCTGAGAAGCGATTGATCCAGCTGAACGAGCTGGATGAGATTAGGCATCACGCCTATGAGAACACGAGGCTGTACAAGGAGAGGACTAAGGCGTACCACGACAGGAAAATCCTCGACCGAATTTTCAAACCCAATGATCATGTACTTCTGTATAACTCTCGTTTGCATTTGTTTCCTAGTAAATTGCGTTCTCGTTGGTCAGGTCCCTTCACTGTCAAGGAGGTTCGACAACATGGTGCACTTGTCCTGCATAATCCCTCCGGCGAGGAGTTCCCTGTCAATGGACAAAGGGTGAAACACTAAATACGGAGAACTGAAATCCCAGATGGACACATAATGCCTCTGGATGATGCACCCGGTGCCTGAATGGCATTGCAGTCAAGCTAATAACGTTAAACAAGCGCTTGGTGGGAGGCAACCCACTGGTGAGTCTGTACATATCCTTTTTCCTTCTTTTTATTTTTAGTTTTGTGTTTTGTTGTGTCACGTGAACCAGATTCGGATGAACAGTGTCGATCGACACCCTCCATACGCCAAAGAGGCACCAACTTCCTACGCGTATCGATCGACATTATCTAGTATCGGTCGATACCCGCCGCCCAGGTAAATTTCCTTATAAACCCTACGGTTTTACTCCTTTGCCTGACAACTCCCATCGACCGACACAACCTCTTTTTCACCAAAAATCACCAAATCTTCGTTTGTCAACCCTTTTGAGTGATTTTTGTGCCTA
Source organism: Eutrema heterophyllum (assembly GCA_002933915.1). Classification (NCBI taxonomy): domain Eukaryota; kingdom Viridiplantae; phylum Streptophyta; class Magnoliopsida; order Brassicales; family Brassicaceae; genus Eutrema; species Eutrema heterophyllum. The sequence continues at coordinate 43,633 of PKMM01022335.1, forward strand.
TTCCGTGCGGTTTTTCGTGCTCAATCTCTTTCTCTCATTCATTCTAACGATCTAGTAGGTATGTAACACGAATTTCCAACTTTTCAATCCATGCACCAAGTTTAGATTTTCGACTTTTAGGCTCTTAGAACTCGTTTGGTTGGATGATTATCACTTGATTATTGTGTTCTAGGCCTAGTCGAACCTTGCCTTATGATTCATTACCCTTGGTTTGCAATTTTGGAATTTTCGGATTATGTGTTCTTCGTGACTGCTCGATACTTTTCTTAGTATCGATCGATACCACCTTGGTATCGGTCGATGCTAACCTTCTACCTTGTCCGAGATTGTTGTGTTTGAGAGAGATGTTGGATTTATGATGAGTTTCGCGTTTGTTAATGATGCAGATGCCACCTCGCAAGAAGCCACGTGCCGATGGTGCCTCGAGCTCTAACCCACCTGGCTGCGATCGTCCAAAGGAGTACTGTTTAGGCGCACATGTCAAGATCTTCGATGGTTTGACCTGGAACAGAGGGGTCGTCAAGGCTTTCCTTACCAACGACCGTTACTTGGTGCGGATCAACGGTGCGCAGGAGGATATTACTCTCTCCCACACATCCCCCTACGACATTCCTGCACCACCTCCACCTCGTCCTGCCTCCCCAGTCGCTCCTAGCGCAACATGTAGGCCTCCTTGGCCTAAGATCAGCGAGAAGGCCAGAATCCGATTGAGAGATGATTACGAGGGCTCCGATAAGGAGATTACAGAGAGCCGGGCTTGCACGCACATGCCTATTTCAGAGGAGTGGGACGACTATGACTCCATCTTCTACAACGCCTGGCAGGCGTTTGATGTGCGCCCCACTCGATTTGTGGACACGCATGCTATGAGACAGCTGGGCTTTGACAGAGAGCTTGATGGTTTGATCAGGAAGATTGGACTGGGGACGATGCCTACGCAGCAATATGACTTATACCCCGACTTAGTCCGCCAGTTCCTCGCATCTGTCCGCGTCTACTACACTGGTGAGCCTCCAGTGACTGCACAGCAGGGTGTGCTGACGTTCCTGATTTGCGGTGTGCGCTACAAGATTTCTTTCCAGGAGCTATGCGACATATATGGTTTTAACAGAGATTTCTCGAGATGTGAGCTTCCTCGCAGGTTCTTGGATATTAAGGCATTCTGGTCTCACTTCGGGCCCGGGGTCTACGACTGCAAGACCACCACACAGATGGATATGCGCCATCCTGTCCTGCGCTGTCTTGTTAGGATCTTGAGCAACACCTTGTTGTGCAAGATGGAGCCTAACAAGATGAGGGTGACTGAGCTGATTGTGTTGTCCATTGGGATCGGGACATTATTGATGATGATGCGTATGAGTGGCCTGAGATGGACCTCGCGGTCAACTTAGGTGCTGTCTTTGCGCACCACTTGGAGTCGCTGAAAGTGAAGCCTTTTACCGGACGCGGCAAGTCTTCTAGGACTGCAGGTTGCCTGAAGACTGAGACGGTGGGCAGTCTCCTCACTCCCATCTTTCTGCACTTTGGGATCAGTACTACTAGCTGCTCGATAGTGACATCTCGCGAGCTTATGGACCTAGCGCACCTGGAGCACCTACGCTGGCTGAAGCCTGATAGGCGTTGGGTTTTCAGCACTTCTACTGGGGACTATCTGGTTCAGCTCCCCAACACAGATCTGACAGACATTGGCGGTGATCTTGCTCAGCTACTTTTCGCGCCTGACACTACTGATATGGAGCCTGCACCGATCACTCGACGTTGAGGCTCCGCTACTCGAGCCTGTCTGCCTGCTTATGGCCCTGCTGGGGGTCGATCACGCGCACGCCACGCACCTGCTCCTACACCTACTCTTCCTACACCACCTGCGATGGAGATGGACCCGTTCCAGCGCTACGTTGTCGAGAGTCTTCAGACCATTTGGAGTGCTATCTCTCGATGCAGCTGCATGGCGTCTCAGCGCCCCATTTCACCACGATCACCACATCAGGCTGGACCATCTGGCACCGCTGGCGATGACTCTGACGCCACTGAGGAGGATTAGTCCTCTGTTTATCTGGTTTCACGTTGTTTTTCTTTCCCCTTTTCTGTTTCTTTTCGTTTGAACTTTTGTTATTTTGGGTCTTATGTTAGCATTGTTATCATTGTGTACTTTGTGGAACTTATGGTTCTATGATTTTTGTTGCTTTTGACTTGTGTTTGAGTGATCTAACAGTGCTAGCCATAACACACTTGGATCGTTTGACACACTTTTTGGGCACCATTATCGCTGACAAGAGGAATTCTGTCGACCACTTACTGGTATCGATCAATACCAGTGCAGTGTCGGTCGACACTCATTACCATCTTGGGTAACCTCTTCGATTTTCACATTCCACTTGGTTCATTTGATTTCTTTCACCAAACTCAGGCTTGATAACACTGGGGACAGTGTTGTTTAAGTCTGGGGGAGGTAGTCGCTGACATTGTGTTTGTTTTTCTTAGAGTCAGTCGTTTTTATTGAGTCAAAAATTGTTTTATTGAGTCAAAATTTTGTTGGAGATTATGATCGTCTTCTTGAATCTGCTGTTTTGATTTTGCTTATGAGTGTCCACTGTTACAGAATCAGCTACAGATCGACTAATGAAAAATCCAAAGGCTGACCAGTTAACTAGAAGACACACATGTTTCCAGAAGAGTTCTCTTAAAGCCTGAGCCAAATTTTTGCACTTCATCGATGTGGTTAGTATTCATAGAGCTTGATTCCTCATTCATATCTGACAAAGGAACCCATGTGTTTAAAGTAATGGTATCTCTCTCCCCTGTTATAAGTTAATAAATAAAAGCATAAAAGATGAAATGATTTTCTCCTAAGTAGAAGGCTAGGAAAATTTCCAGCGATCCCATTATTCTACTTGGTGAGGGATGATCACACAGAGGATTGGAAGCGAGGCTAGGATTTTCCTATGATGCCATTATTCGCCTACATCCTTTGATACATTGAGAGGGAAGAACCGGGGATTCGGTGGCAAACACCATCAATACTCGCGTCTCATACCTTGATGTGTATGTGCGTATCTAAAAAAAAAAAGAGAAGAATATATGATAAGAAATAAGTCTGGGGGAGAGAAAGTGATACAAAAAGTATGAAATTGGGTGGTTCCTTGTTATGATATTGTATGGGAAAGAGTTTAGAAGGTTCTTGGTATTAATCACAGCGATGAAACTGGCGATGAGGGATTTAATTGAACGATGCTGCGAAATAATGTGTGTAGTCTGGGGAAGCTGCGAATGTCTACGGAGAAGTACATGGTGGTTAGATTTGGATCTGGTTAGGTGACATTTGGGTGCTTGGGAAAAGGGTCATTGCAACGTTTCAAGAACAGGTGAGTCTCCGCGTTTTCAAACTTCTTTCTCTGGTTTAGTCTTATATTTGCTTGAGGGCAAGCAAGGGCTAAGTCTGGGGGAGTTGATATATCATGGTTTTTACCCCTTTTAAGCCATGATATAAGTCCGTTTTATAGAGTTTTTCTACTATTTTGGAGTCTTTTAGAGTATTTTACAGGTTTTAGCACGTTTGGAGCATAATTGGAGATATTAGAGCTTTTTGTTGCATTTTGGAGCAAAACAGAAGCTTGTGTAGCTGAGTACCCGATTTAGAGTCTCAGTATCGATCGACACTACCCTAGTATCGGTCGATACTCATTGCAGCAAGACAGAAGTCGCGACTTTTATGAAGAGTTGAAGAATTGCAAAATTGCCCAGAAGACTTTAATAATTGCAATAAGCCCCAAAACGTGTTTTAGGTTATTGATTAGGTTTTGAGCCAGTTTGGCTGGATTACGCTTGATTTGACTTGATTTTGGATTCTAAGTTTTGTGAGACAGCTTTCTAAGGGAGACAAGTCTGAGACTCTGTTCGTCCGAGAGAAGATTTCGAACCCTTTTGTTACTCTCCTTTTTATTATTTATTTTAGTATTATTTCAGCCATGTTTATTGCCTCAATCATCATGTCTGAGTAGTTCTCTTGTTAGGTTCAGGGTTCTCATAAGGGTTTTCTCTGAATGTTAGGTTAATTGAATAATTAGGATTCACCGCCTAGGTTGTTCTCAAAGTTAATTCTAGACTGATCACCTAGAACTTAGATCTTAGGATAATTGGTTAGGCACGAGAGTGCGATTAATTACCTGACAGAACCTAGAGTGAGCAAAATAACTATTCGCAAAGAGATTTGGTTTAATTGTTTTGTGAACAAATCAAACTTGAACTAAAAGCTGGTTTAGACTTTAGGATGCGCAAAGAGATTTGGGATTCTAGGATTTAGACTTAGATAGTTTTCGCAACGAGAGTTGGTCAGCTATACTTTAGTGATTTGAGTTTAAGAACCGCGCTAAATCTGAATCCTATTAGCTAGTTTATATGCATTCATTGAATTCCTGAGAAATACCCTGAGCCTATCTTTCTTCCAATCGACTTACAACTCATTTAATTTACGCATTCCTTTAGTCTACAAACTATTGGTTTAGCTTAATTCTAATCTTTATAATCTATTGAGTGATATCTAGAGTTCTTGTGTTCGACCCCTAACTATACTGCAACACTGCTTTAGTACTTTTTAGGGTATTAATTTGAGCATATCAATGTACCATGCCAATGAAATCGTTGAGGAGAGCGTCTCGCTTCCTCTCAATGATGTTCCTTCCGCCTAAGCGGGTAACAAACGTCGAACTTAGTGACGTTAAACAAAGTGCTCTTGGGAGACACCCCAAGCTTATCCATTGTATATACTTTTCATTTTATGTTTTTCCTATCTTTTCTAGGTCTTTTTGATGTTTTGTTTAAGTGTTGATAGGATCTTGACGGGCTGCGAAGTCTATCAACAGTGTTGAGGAGCGCAAGGATTAGACTGCAAAAACAGGAAATCCGGAGGACCATACCGCTCCATCCTGGGTCGGTATGGTGGATCGGTACTGGGACAGAAGGTTGTACCGACCGAATGCACCGAGCAGGAACGGGTCGGCATGAATCGAAGAGAAAGGATATGTTAAAGTGTGCCGACCGATCCCCAGCCGGTACTAATCAAGCGGTACAACGAAAACTTTTGTGCCGCCCAGTTAGTACCGCACCAGGATGGACCGGTACAGAGAGAAATCCTTGCCAAGCAACTGCCAGCCGAGATACCTCCAACTGGGAGAGTTTTTAGCCGAGGGGAATGCACCCGAGACAGTTTTTAGCCAGCTAGAAGGAGAGGGAGACACACCGAAGGCGTACAGGGGAAGTTTTGTGCCGCTAGCCCACCACTTCCTATGCCCACCTACGGGAGTGAGCGATACCATTTTGAGCCGTTCAATGGAGCAATGGGCGATCCCGCCACTAGACATGCACACCATCAAACGAGACTCCTTTTAAAGATGGTGCAAGTGGCAAGACCGATCAATGAGAAAGATGGCAAAGACGATCAAGAGCTTAAAGGAGACGATTAAGGAGCTTAAGGCAAAAAGCTCTTGCGAAACGGCTAGCGACGGGCACGGAGAGACACGGGCCACACACCGCCATGAGATTGGCGAAGGCTCGCATGGCGGAGAGATGATCGATCACGAGGAAGCATGCCGTTCCTTGGCTCGTAGAGAGAAGACGGAAAAACGAAAGGCCATGAGATCTCCATCACCGTGCTCTAGCAACCCCTCCTTCTCGATGGGGTCCTCCTCCTCGTCTCAAGACTACTAGGTAATGCTACAACACCCTTGTACATAATTTTCCTTTTCTTGAGTCTTGCATTGTACAGTTATTTTTGTCTTTTGTTTTTGGTTTTTCCTTTGAATTTATTTCACACCGGGACGGTGTGATTTAAGTATGGGGGAAGGACCGGTTTCTAATCATGTTTATTTTGATCTTATTTTTCTATTCTGCATTTTGAGTCTCATGCATTCATGCATCCATCTAAGACATAGAGAAAAAAAAAATTGAAAAATTTGAAAATTTTGAAAACATAAAAAGAAAAACATGTAGTTGCATTTCATAAGTAGGATCGAGTCTAGTAACATATAGGTTGCATTGCACGTGCATAGGGAGCAATGATGATTTTTCCTTGTAGAGTATCATTTTAAGAGCTCGGTCCAATGTCCTCGTTGCTAGTTGTTTGATGCTTTGATCTCGTGTTTGAAACAAAGGACGAACCATGTTTTGACCTCGTGTCTCATTACTTAGGTCTTAGCTAAAACAAGTGTGAATCGAGTCCAATCCTACCTAAGTGATAACCTCAATTTTGACATATTAATTATCTTGGTTGTGCATGTCAATGTGGATTCATGGATACCGATACACATATTCGAGCTATCTTCCCCTTTTCACCACTCTTTGTTAGCTCGAATAGCCGGTTCCCCTCTTTGGAACGGTTAACCATTCCCATAACCCAACCGTCCTTCAAGCCAAAAACCATTTGTGAGCGACGTGAGGCCTTTTCCGAATCAACTAGGAAAAAAGTGTTGAGTTTAGAACGACAAGGAGAAGCTTCCATGTAGAACCAGCCCGAACTCAAAGGGCTAGACATAGGTTAGGACTAGATAGGATGGGAGTTTGGGGATAAAGAAAAGAAAGAGAAGGAAGAAATGGGAAGAGATTGGGAAAAGAAATAGGGGATAAGCAAAAGTTGAAATGGTTGGCAAGAAAAGTTTTGAAAAATCTCTAAGTATCGAAAGAAAATAGTCTCTAGCTTTAAAAGAAAAGAAAAAGAGCCGAAAACGGCTAAGGTACGAGAAAATGAGAAAAGAGAGACTAGAGTAAGTAAAAGAAAAGCTAAGTGAGTAAAAATGTTCTAAGCCAAGCCATTTGGAGAAAAAGGAAATCCCCTAGGTGTTTAAGTGAAGAGAAAAAGTGAGACCATGTGAGTAATGAAGGCTAATGGCCTTGTGAAAAAGGGTAGCTTAGGAAGGGTCATCATTCGGGCTTAGAGATTAGGAGTTAAGATCGATAGGAGGCATTGGGTAGATGGAAGTCATCCTTGTATGCATCTATTGGGCTTTACTCTTAGCATTTTGCATTAGTTGATTCCTTTTGAGAGATCCCTTTGCATTGAAGAAACCCCATTCATTTGAGATCACTTTGATCTCAAGGCATTCTACCATGACCAAATGAATTCACTAAACTTGCATAACCATGATTCACTTGAATGTCAAGGGATTGGATAAGAGGAACGCGTGTGTAGGTTGAGACTTAGGTTTGATTCATGTAGGGAAGGGATATGGCTAGCTCCTTTTGAGTAGACTTGTTTGATCGCATCTTAGAACTAAGAACTTGGACATTAGGCTTGACTTCTTTTTATGATGCTTGTGGATTTGAGCTCCCGCCTTCAAACCTCTCTCCCGACTTGCTCGTGTTTGTTCGCTTGAGGACAAGCAAAAGACTAAGTTTGGGGGAGTTGATATTGTCATAAATTGCATCATCTATGCATTCATTTATCTTAGGTTTTACTTCTTTTGCATATGTCTCATAGCATTTTCTTAGTGTTTTAGTCTTGATTAGGGATTAAGGTGTTTTGCATTAGGTCCTAGTGAGTCTTGCATGTTTTGGAGTGATTTCTAGGGATTTGGAGACATCTTGGAGGTGATTGGAGGCCATGAAACCAAGCTCGATCAGATTTAGATGCAAGGGAGATGGCCAAGGCAAAAATGGTGTTTCCAGGAGACAGCGCCGACCCATCCTGGGTCGGTATGGTGGGTCGGTATTGGGACAGAAGCTTCTGCCGACCCACATGCAAATTCATGCCGCCCTAGAACCGACCGGCACACTCAGCCGGATTGAAGACAATTCACTCGGTAATCCTTTCCCTTGCCACGCACCGACCAATCCTGGAGCAGCACGCTGGAGACTTGTGCCGAACGGAAGAGCTCTCCCATACCGGTCTGGAATGAAGCGGCACAATCCCTCAGGCAGATTAGTACCGACCGACCCTGGGTCGGTACTACCGAGCGGCACTAAATGGCGATCACTCCGGATGAACTTCTACCGGCTAAAACTCATACCGCACACGATCCAACACGTCCCGCGGACAACCAGATTTCGTTTTAGCCGGCTAACTCCGCCTCGCATCGGCAACCTCACGATGAAGATTAGTACTGACCCGTTCTGGGCCGGTACTACCAGCCGGCACTAAATCCAGCATACGTACAGATCAATTCCAGCCGGCTAAAACTCATCCCGCGTGCGACCCAGGACGTTCCGCATCGACCCAATCTCATTTCAGCCGGCTCGGTCTTCACAACTCCCATCCGACCTGCTCGAACTATTTTTTTTTGTACCGATCGATTTGTACCGATCCAGAACGGGTCGGTACAAAACCTTGAAGACCAATTCGATCCAACTTAACCGGGTCGGTACCCGGTTTGTCCCAGGTCGACCCGGTTCGCACACTGTTCACTATAAATATTTTTAAACCTAATTTTCTTTGGGGATGTCTTTTTTTTCTCTTGCTAAAACCTCTCTAAGTGTGTTATAAGTGATTTGTAAGAGACATCTTCCTGATTTGTGCAATTTAAGCTTTGAATCTTTTGATTTCTATCTTCTACCTCTTCTTTCTTAATCATCTAATCATCTAATCATGGGATTTAACATGTTCTTCATAGGATTTGTGGGACCCATCATGATTAGTGAGTAGTCTCATAGGATCTAGGGATGGGTTAGGATTATGTGACTTCCATGGATGATTTTTGATGCTTAGGTATAGATAATCAATTTCCTACTCTTATGGAGTGTTTTTAATGCTTGATTGTGCTTGAGAAAGTCAAACTTGATCTTAAGGCATTTCCCACCCACAAGGTGTTCGATGAAATGCCTAAGAGAGCTTTCTAAGAGAAATAACCTTCTTAGCCTAAGAGATTAGTTGTCTAATGGATTATTTAGGTGATCTTGATTAATGAATCTAATGCTTGCTAATTAAGAGTCCACAAATCATAACTTGATCTTGGATTAGTGATTAGCATAGGTGATTAGTACCTTGAGAGAGGATTAGTCATAATTAGGATCTTAACCTTGGAAATTAACCTTGATTGTGTATGAGCATCATGAATTAGACTTGGAACAACCTATATCCAATTACCCCATCCTTGGATTCGCTTCCATTATTTGAATTCACATCTTGCTTAGTTTGTTTCATCTTGTTCGTTTGCTTAATCTTATTAGGGTGTTAGTAAAACTCAACAATTCACCTATTCAGCTTAACTTAATTAGTCCCTTGCATTATTTGTGCATCGAAATCTTACCCATTTGGATTCGATATCTCATATACTACATCGTATATTGAGTTATTGATACCTCAAAAGACTTGCAAAATTCCAAGTATGAACGGTGTCTCCAAAGATAGCTTTAAGTTGAGACTTTTCCCCTTCTCCCTCGGTGACAAGGCTCATCAATGGGAGAAAAGCCTTCCTCAAGGTTCGATCACCACGTGGGATGATTGCAAAAGAGCGTTTCTCGCCAAATTCTTCTCCCCTTCAAGAACCGCAAAGCTACGAAACGAGATTTCTAGTTTCACTAAACGGAACCATGAGTCCTTTAATGAAGCTTGGGAGAGATTTAAAAGCTACACTACCCAATGTCCACACCACGGATTCTCGGATGCCTCACTCTTGAGTACGCTATACCGTGGTGCCTTACCAAAGATAAGGATGCTCTTGGACACCGCATCTAACGGAAATTTCTTGGCCAAACAAGTAGATGAAGCACTGGAGCTAGTCGAGAACCTTGCTCAAAGCGATGGCACTTACGGTGATGACTATGACCGAGCCACGAGAACCAATAGCGACGTTGATGAGCAAAAGAGGGCCAAGGAATTGAAGAGCCTCAATGATAAGATTGACAAGCTACTCCATTCATCTCAAAAGAATGTTCATTTTGTTCGGGACAACGAGGACAACCAAGGTTATAATGAGGAGGTCATGGATGAGGCTACACAAGAGGAAGTAAATTATGTGGGCAACCAAGGCGGTTTCCAACGGGGTGGATTCAACAACAACTACCGTAACCACCCTAACTTTTCCTACTGGAACCCAAATGTGGAGAATCCACAAGATCAAGTGTATCCTCAACATCACCAAGGGAATCAAGGTGGTCAACAAAGGAACTTCACTTCCCAACAACACGGTCAAGGTTCCAACAACCAAGGCTACGTTCCCAAGAACACTTACCAAGGGAATCACGGCGGGTTTCAAGCTAAGGCACCCTTCATGGCTCCTCCGGGTTTCCAACAAGGTTTTGTCCCTCAAGGTTAAGCAACTACGTCTAAATCGCAAGAGCTTGACTTGAATACCATGTTCCAACAACTTCTTAAGGGACAAGCGGAGATCAACTCACGTGTAGATTGCTCTTACAACGATCTCAACTCCAAGATTGAGACATTGAAAAACAAGGTCAAGCAAATGGAATCCACGGGAGCCGCCTCTTCATCGCGATAACAAGGTCAACTACCGGGCAAACCCGAGGCCAATCCCAAGGAATATGCGAACGCCATTACACTTCGAAGTGGAAAGGAACTTCCCCCTAGAGAAGCCACAAAAGTCGATGAGGACATCGATGTCCAAGTTGGGGAGGAGACGCTTGAAACCGAGGATGTAGTTGTCGAAGATAGGAGTTTGGGTAATGAAGACAAGGGTAAAGGAGTTGAGATCCAAGAGAGGACCAAGGAGAAGCCCAAGGAGAAAGAAACGTTGTTCGTTCCACCGCCATATGTGCCTAAACTTCCTTTTCCGGGACGTTTCAAGAAACAACTATTGGAGAAGTACAAGGCGGTGTTCGATAGGCAAATGGAGAAGGTGGAGCTTACTATGCCTTTGGTAGATGCGTTCTTGCTTGTGCAGCAATATGCCAAGTTTCTCAAAGACACCGTAAAGGAAAGAGCCAAGGAGATGGAGTCTATGGTGATCTTGACTCATGAATGTAGCGCCATCATCCAAAAGAAGATGGTACCCAAGAAACTTGGAGATCCCGGTTCTTTCACTCTTCCTTGTGCTCTAGGCCCGCTAGCATTCAACAATTGTCTTTGTGATCTAGGGGCTAGCGTGAGTCTCATGCCATTCTCGGTTGCTAAGAGATTGGGCTTCACAAAGTACAAGGCTTGTAACATCTCTTTGATCTTGGCGGATAGAAGGGTGAGAGTGTCAATTGGGTTGCTTGAAGACCTACCGATCGTGGTTAGAGACTTCATTGTCCCGACGGACTTTGTTGTGCTTGAGATGGATGAAGAGCCTAAATATCCACTCATCTTTGGGAGGCCGTTTTTAGCAACCGCGGGAGCTATTATCGACGTAAGGAAAGGGAAGATTTATTTGCATTTAGGCAAGGATGAAGTTCTTGAGTTCAACATCAACGATGTTATGAAGAAGCCTACAATTGACGGTCAATGCTTCTACATTGAGACGATGGATGAGCTCGCGGATGAGCTACTTGAAGAGATTAGTCTTGAAGATGGGTTGCAAGTGGTTGTGACACAAGAGCATGGGAAGCATGGGTATTTGAGTGAAGCAAGCGAAGGGTATGAGCTATTTTTGGACTCACACAAACCGGTTGGTAGAGAAACCCCATTCCTTGAATTGGGTAGTCAAGTGACTAAATGTGAAGACGTTCTACGTTGGGATTGGTACAAGAAAGCTTTGCTTTGGAAGTGGAGCATGGTGAGAACGCGGGAGGAGCTAGCAATGGTAAGTCTAGCATGGATGATGATTGGAGCGAGCTCAAGGCACCTAAGGTGGACCTCAAGCAACTTCCCGTTGGGCTAAGGTACGCTTTCTTAGGTCCTAACGAGTCATACCCGGTCATAGTTAATGAAAACTTAGATGAGAATGAGTTATCCGCCTTACTGCACGAGTTACGGAAGTATAGGAGAGCCATAGGATATTTGCTTGACGATATCAAGGGCATATCTCCTACGCTTTGTGCTCACCGCATACACCTTGAGGATGAGTCGAGGACCTTCTCGTTCTTGATTACCGTGACCCCTCCTTTTTTCGGGACAACGTGAATTGGGCTAACCCAAGGGCTGTCCGAAATTGGGAAAATGATTCCGGCTTCTAAAAGCTTCATAATTTCCTTCTTAACAACGCTCATCAAGTTAGGGTTCAACCTCCTTTGGTGCTCTACTGAATTTTTGGCGTTATCTTCAAGATGGATTTTGTGCATACATAGATCCGGTGAGATTCCTGGTATGTCATCAAGCGAGTATCCTATAGCCTTTCTATGCTTTTTCAACTCGCGTAGTAACATTGTTGTCTCAGCTTTACTCAAACCAGAATTTATAATGCCAGGGTAAGTCGAATTTGGTCCAAGGAAGGCGTACTTGAGACCGACATGAAGGGATTTTAGCTCCACTTTGGGGGCTTTCAGTTCTCTCCACGGGTCATTTATTGCTGCAGGAGTGTCCTTCGGCATTGTTGGAATATCCATTTCGTCCTTTAAATCAAGGTAGCTCACAGCCTTTTTGTAAATTTCAGCCTTATCGAGCATTTTCACACAATTCCTCAAAGTTTCTTCGAGAGTGCTGCTCCCATCTTTTGCGTCCGTGATCACAAATTTCAATGGGTCACTCAGGAGTAACTCTTCATAGAATTCCCCAGTGACCTTGTCGACCTCATCGAGGCAGAAAGCTTGGTCGTCTACGGTTGGTTTACTAAGGCTTTCTCTCATATCGAAATGCATCACGAGATCACCTAAATGTAAGTCTATTTTCCCCTCTGGGACGTTGATCATCGCCCCTGCGGTGGCTGGGAATGGTCGCCCAAGTATAAGGGGATCCGCGGGTTCCTTCTCTAGCCCGAGTACCACGAAATTGGCAGGAATGCAGCATTCTCCGATCACGATGGGTACGTCGACAAGGACGCCTATTGGTCGTCGAACTGGACGATCCGCTAGTATTAGTGAAATCTTAGTGGACTGAAAAGTGTGGTACCCTAAACGTTTAGCAACCGACAGTGGCATCATGTTTATGCTTGACCCTAAGTCGCATAGACAGCGCTCAAATGTTACACCTTTTATGGTGCACGAGAGCACGAAGCTTCCTGGGTCACCTCTTTTTCGAGGGGAATGGTTTCGCAAGATTGAACTACATTCGTGAGTGATCATCATAACTCCTACTTCAAGTGTGAGGGAGTTGGTCAGGATGCTTTTCGTAAATTTCCTTAGAGGCGGGATCATTGCGCAAGCTTCGACAAAAGGTAGTCTAACTGTTAGCTGCTCAATTATTTCCTTTAGTTTAGCTCTTTCTTTCTTTTTCTTTGGCGCCTCCAAGGCCTTCGGATAGGGTGGTTTTGGTTTATAGGCACGGGCTGGTGGTTGAGTTATCAAGTCTTCCCCGAGGATTTCTCGGGTTGCTTCTTCTCTTTCATAGTTGTCTTCGACCTCAACTACCTTCTCTACTTCTTTCCTAACCGTGTTTTCTTCCCTTCCCGTCTCTTCTTGATTTTTCGGGAATTCCGGCTCTTTGTAAGTCGTGCCACTTCTAAGCATGATTGCATGTAAGTTGTCTATATCCTAAGAGGAGAATTCATTCAGCTCCTTTAGGGATGAGCTCGCCTTTGTCCATTCATTTTTAGCCTCCTCGACTTGAGAAGAGAGACTTATGATCTTCCCATTTAGATCCTCGTACATTCTGTCCATTTTGGCACTTAATTCGTCTGTATTTTTCTTGCGAGAAGCTTCAAATCTTTGCATCATCTTTTCGATTCTTTCGAGATCTGAAATTGGTGGGTTTGTAGAGGGCAAGGATGTGGATTGAACACATAACATTGGCTCGAGAATAGGCTGGCTGTTGCTCAGGAGGTTACACCCGCGGGGAAGCTCCTCCAGGCCGCGGTCGTGCGGACTCCACCCTCGGCGGAATGTGCTTCGCTCGGGACCTAGATTATGCATGCTTCTCCTTCGTTAGTTACCTTTTGGTTGAAACGGTTAGCCTTAACTTCGAAATAATCCATGTCGCCCCAATTTTGAGAGCCATTTGCATTTCCCAAGCTATCAAGTTGGCGCGTTGCGCGTGACTCGTTTGATCGTTCGATACCGAGATGGTCCACTGCGAGTGTGAAGCATTCCGGTTTTTTCGTCTTTTCTTGTTCTTTCTTGGAACGCCGGAGTTGGGCGAATTCTATTCGATTGTTGATACTCCTCGCAAAGTTACTGATAAGGATGCGAGCGTCATCCACATATTTGGTGGCAAAGTCCCCATTGCTTGCGGTGTCGAGCGATTCTTGTGACTTTGGGTCAATGCCTTGATAAAAGATGCTCATCAAATATTCTTCGGAAAATCCATGGTGCGGGCAGTCCCTCGCGTATTCTCTGAAGCGCTCCCAGGCATAATATAATGTTTATGTCTCTTCCTGTGGAAGTTTTGTATTTTACCCCTATAGAGGTAAGTACGAGCTTTCGTGAAGAAGCGACTTAGGAAAGCCACTCTACAACCTTCCCATGTCACGATAGACGCGGGTGTCACGGTCTTTAGCCACTTGCTGGCTTCGTCGTTCAAGGAGAACGAAAACAGTTTACATTGATGGTAATTTTTATTTGATTTTATGGTTGAATAGATTTCTTCGAAAAATTCGATATGATCTATCGGATTTTCGGTTGAATAACCACTGAATTGGTGTTGTTTAACAAGAGCTAAGTAGGGTACCGTATTTTCAGTATCGCCATTTTTGGGAGGGGATGGTTGAATAGCTCTCCGATCCAAAAGAAGAGGTGCATCGAATTCACAAATTTTCTGCTCTCTCCCTTCAGTGTTTATCATTTAATTTTCGCCATCGGAAAGATCACCTTGCTCGTCATCATGTGGATCCCCATCGAACCAAGGCGGCAGATCACCGAGAGGCTCGAGACCTAAGTCTCGGTCTCCCATCGAAAACTAGCCTAAAAATGCAAGAGAAAAATAACAATAAGTAGACGTTCTATTGATTTAAGCAGAGATTCGCAAGAAAACAAATCAAAATCCTCGGCAACGGCGCCAAAAACTTGATGCGTACAGATTGTAACTAAGCCTCAGGTTATATATTTATAACCCTAAATGTCTGCAAGTGCACATATGTGCGTTGTAGTACTTAGGGGTCGAACCACATAGATTTTGTTGTTTTCGTACGAAGCAATTGGATACTTAAATCGAATTGGAACGAAAATAATTTGGAGTTGGTTTTGTATCACTAGAATCTAAACGCTGGGCTTAAGGGTATTCGCAGGGATTCATGGCTAGAACGATGTGAAAATAAATGATAAAGGTAATCGACTAGGGAGATTCTTGAACTCGAATCACGAATGGATGATTAGGTCACTCTCGTGATCCTAACCAACTTTTATCGACCAACTCGACCAGTAGCTTTTGTCTCTGGCCGCGAAGGAGGTAACGCATTATTCCGTTTAGGATTCGTCATCGCTCACAACACTCTATAAGTAGCTTTCGTCTCTTATAGCAAAATTGCTCGTTTCATTCTAGTTCAAGCAATTAGAAACGCTCCCGCAAATCTAATTCAACCTAAGATCAGACTCTAAGTGAGACAAAGAATTGTACATTAACGAATAAGAATAAACGAAGAACTCCTAGAAGATTAGAAACCCTAAATCAAGCAACTCATCGAATTAAACCATGAAATACCCTTTGAAAAATCCCTTTAAACCCAACTTGGGAACTACTCAATCATACTGTAGCAAAACATCGTAAAAGTAATAAAGTATTGCAGAATTAAAGAGATAACAAGTGAAGAATGAAGAACACGGGTGAAGATGGAGATCGAATGATGATCTCCTTGGGCCTCCTCTCTCTCCTTCGGTGTCGCCTCCTTTTCACTCCCTTCTTCTGTCTAAAAACGAGGTACCTGTAGAATGACTTAAGATGAGCTTAAATAGCTTTTCTCTTCGTCGGGTAACGTTTAGGGATTCATTAATAAGTGACGAGATTAGCTCGGGTCTTAAAACGGGTCTCAGGATCGAAACAGAGGATGGCCGCGGGTGCGGGCCTTCTGGCCGTGGCGAAACGCTACTTGGCCGTGGGTCAAAATCCTCCAGGGGCGGCGAGACAGTGCTTGGCCGCGGGTGGAAACTCTCCTGCCGCGGTGGGCTCCTCTTCGAGGCAGCTTCAACTGCCTTCAGTGTTTCATGTGTATTTAAGGATCCAACCATTGGATTGCCTCCAATCAAATTTTATTTGAAAGCTGGTTGTCTCTAATTTGTTGTGTCCAAATTTGGTTGTGATCAGACGGTGAGAAAGCCTGCTATGATGACAAGACTTCTGACGGTCCGAGTTTATCCAAAAACGTACTTTTGTTCCGAAATGCACTCTTTTATCCCGAGTTACCTGAAATGTCTTTTAAGTCGAGTCTACATCGCAAGCCCTAAAACCGAAGTAAAATCCAAAACCCAGTAATCACTTCGCTTCTCAGCACACTGGTCTTCAACATCTCATCATACTAGACGTATCATTGCGAATTATGTTGTCTAGTATGAGATACTCGAACATGTCTCATCATGTTTCGTTAAAACCGAGATGAGTTTGTAAGCCGATACTACATCGCAAGCCTTAAAGTCGGAGTACAAATAATCAAAACCCAGCAACTGCTCGCTTGAAGCAATCATTTAAAGCTTACTTGGCAAAATATAAAATCTATAAAGCTTAACTAAAGATAAGTCAAATATCAGATCTTCAAAGCCAATACGGATAAATCCATCCATACACTAAGTTCAAAAACAAAGCAAAAACAAAAGACAAAGTCCAAAGACATAAGCTAGAAGGGACGATTCGGATAGACATTCTCCTCAACAACAAGGTTCACGACACTAGGCGTGTTGGCATTAGACCTAGAAGGATCAACGACACCAAGGCTAGATGCAGCGGATTCCACCGGCTCAACTCCAAGAAGAGAACACAGCTCGATGGCAATCCTCTCAAATGCCTCGTCAGCATCTAAACGCCTGATCCACAAAACGACTTGGCGTCGATGACGTCTCGCCTCGACAACAAAACGACTCGGCATCGATGACGTCTCGCCTCGTCAACAAAACGACTCGGCGTCAATGATGTCTCGCCTTGACAACAAAACGGCTCGGCGTCATATAGTAGACATCTCACCTCGTCAACATCTCTACGCCTCGTCAACCAAACGGCTCGGCGTCGACAAGAAAGATCTAGCCTCGTCAACCGAGCGGCATCTTGACTCGCCTCGTCAACGGCTCGGCACCGACCGAGTGGCATCTCGCCTCACCTCATCAAAGATGAGGCATCAAAAGAGTAACGCCTAGGCTCGGCGCCATCGACAGCAGCAAGAGTGGCGAAGACAGTTCGGCTCGGCGGTTGATTTCGACCTCGATAACTTTCACCTCATCAAAATCATCACTGAGTCTGACGAGCTGGGGGGCTAACTGTTGGGGTCGGTTTTCACCCACCCGAGATCAACCGCTAAAAATAACTAAGTAAAGGAAGAGGACCGAGCCAAAGGACAGAAGAAGATGACCTAGCCGGAGAACAGCTCACCTCAGCCACCTCACCTCGGCCAGTTTGCCTCGACCATCTCACCTCTGCCACCTCACCTCGGCATGTTTGCCTCGGCCACCTCACCTCGGCCAGCTCACCTCGACTACCTCACCTCAGCCACCTCACCTCGGCCAGTTCGCCACGGCCACCTCACCTCAGCCAGTTCACCTCGAATCACCTCTCCTCAAATCACCTCGCCTCGAACAGGGCCAAAATAGTGGAGAGGTGAAAGAGTGGAGAGCCGAAAGAGTGGAGAGCCGAAAGAGTGGAGAGGCAAAAGAGTGGAGAGGCGAAAGAGTGGAGAGCCAAAAGAGTGGAGAGGCGAAAGAGTGGAGAGGCGAAAGAGTAGAGAGACGAACGAGTGGGGAGCCGAAAGAGTAGAGAGCCGAAAGAGTGGAGAGGCGAAAGATTGGAGAGGCGAAAGAGTAGAGAGCCGAATGAATGGAGAGTCGAATGAGTGGAGAGTCGAATGAGTGGAGTGTCGAATGAGTGGAGAGTCGAAGAGTGGAGAAGTCGAGTCAAACCGGCTCACCTCCGACCGAGCCAGAGAAGAGAAGGTGAGGCTGAGCCGAACTAGCTCATCTCGGACCAAGCCGAGGCAAAACAACTCACCTCGGATCGTACCACCTCACCTAGGCTA
Source organism: Eutrema heterophyllum (assembly GCA_002933915.1). Lineage (NCBI taxonomy): Eukaryota > Viridiplantae > Streptophyta > Magnoliopsida > Brassicales > Brassicaceae > Eutrema > Eutrema heterophyllum. The sequence goes on from PKMM01022335.1 coordinate 61,737, forward strand.
GCTTGCCTCAGCGGAATCAAGGCCGAGCAGTGACCAAATCGATGTCACGCCTCAGACGAATCAAAAAAATGCCTCGGTTAAATCAAGACCAAACCGAGGCCAAATCAGGATCAAACCAAAACCGAACCGACCCGAACCACTGATGCGCTCGGATTCATCTCCGAAACTTCCGTTTTTAAATTTATAAACCTAAAAGTTCTGCAAGTGCACAGACGTGCGTTGTAGTACTTTAGGTATCGATCCACAGGGAGGGATAGCTCTTATGTGAGACCTTAGACAGAGAATAGCAAGGAAGTCTAGAACGAGAATAAGTTTTTATAGGGTTTTTGTAACGAAATTGTAACAAACGAAAACGGAAAATTGCTTGTAAACCTAGACTAAGAAAATCAATGGCTAAGACTAAAATAGAAAAACGATTGTAATCAATAATAAAGCGATGTTGGGTCGATAGGGATATCTTAGGGGATGCTCGATTCAATAACGGCCCGAAGCTCTTAGTAATGATAGTAGGATTTTTACTATTCAATTACTCAAACCCTACTCATATCATTTTAGTAGATTGAGGATCAATCCAAATGGGTTCCGATTCAATCATTAGGAATACATAGAACTACTTAATTCAAGCAAGACAAGTTGTTTTTGTGCTTAATCTAATACGCTAATAAAATTTAAAACAAGTAACAAGAACTAGCAATATTAAACGAGGCTAAATGCAAAGTTAGAAGGAAAATTCAAGGATAAGGCAATTGAAATAAGGTGATCCATAGCTAATTAATGATGTCCAAAGCAAGCAATACTAATCCCTAAGCAAAGATCACTAATTATGACTAATCCTCTCTCAAGGCTCTAATCACCTTTGCTAATTACTAATCAAAAATCAAATTCTCATTTGTGGATGATTAATTAGCAAGTATTAAGTTTAACAATCAAGATCAACCAATAATCACTCTAGACAACTACTCTCATAGGCTATAAATGAATATCTCTTTATTAGTTTATCAAAGTATTTCATCAAACACCTTGTGGGTGTGAAATCCCCTTTGATCTAAATCCACTTTCTCAAGCTAGATATAGCATTAAGAGTACTAATCAAGAAGGGAAATCTAATAATCTAATCCTAGACATCATTAATCATCCATGGAATCACCCTAAATCTACCAAACCCTCAAATCCTGTTAGACTACTCACTAATCATGGAGAATCCCACAAATCCTATGAAGAACATGTTTAATCCCATGATTAGATGATGATATGATTAAGAAAGAAGAGATAGAAGATAGAAATCAAATGATCCAAACTTAAATTGCATAAATCAAAAAGGTATCTCTTACAAATTACTTAGAACACACTTATAGAGTTTTAGCTTAGAGAAAAACTTAGATAATAGAAATTAGGTTTTTGATATTTATATTAATGCTGGGCGGACCGGGTCAACCCGGAACAATCCGGGTTTTGACCCGGTCGGATCTTCATTCGCGAGCTCCTCACCGGGCCAGGCTAGGCCAGTGTAGGTGGCTGATGTTGTTAGCCTTTCCTCGCGTGTCTTCATGCCAGGCTGATGCTGGGCGGTGTAGAAGGCCGGTAATCCCTCTGTCCGGATTGGAGTCAAGGGCCGGACGTTCGTGTCGGCTATAAGCAGGCCGGTATGGTATTTCTTGAAGCTTCGGCACCAGACGGTTGGTGAGGGGCATGATTGGCCGGTGTTGCTGAGTTGAGGATGGGAGCCTTCCATGCCGGGCCAAGTTAGGCCGGTATCAAGGGCCAATAATGTTTCTGCCCAAGGAGATGTCAAGCGCCGGGCTGCGGTACCGGGTGGCGATGGGCCAGTATAGGGCGTCGAGGAAACTCTAACGACGGGCCGTCTTCGAGGGGTGTGGCAGGCCGGTAAAGCTTCTGCCCGGGGTGATGCTGAGGACCGGGTGGTGAAAGGCCGGTACAAGGCATGCCAAAGCTGGGTGCCGGACGGATGTAGGCCGGTATCAAGGGCCGGTGTGACCACTCCGAGGTCCCCTTTGCTCTTAGTCGTCTCCTCTCAATCCAAGCTCGAATGCAAGCTCTTCCAAGGTCTCCAAAAGTCTCCAAACACCTAGAAACAAGCTCTAAAACATGTGAAACTCCCTAGGACCTAATGCAACATCTTAAACTCTAATAAAGACCGATATGCTAGACGAAACTATGATTATGCATGCAAGTGGCTAGAAAAAGCTAACTAAAATAGGTGCTAGAACATGTGAATTATGAGAATATCAACTCCCTCAAACCTATTCTTTTGCTTGTCCTCAAGCAATAAATAAGAGCAAGTAGAGAGAGAGGTGTGAGAGCGGGAGTTCAAATACACAAGTACCACAAAAAGACTTCAAGCTCAATGTCCAAGTTGCAAATTCTAAGATGCGATCAAACAAGTCTACTAAAAAAGAGCTAGCCATATTCTTCCCTACACAAATCAAGCTCAAGTCTCAACTTACACAAGCACTCATATCGTCCAATCCTTTAACATTCATTTAATCGTTCAAGTGAATCATGTTCATGCAAGACAAGTGAATTCATTTGGCTAGGGTAAAGGTCTTGAGAGTAAGATGATCTCAAATGTATGGGATGATTCCAATGCAAGGGATCTCTCAATGAATGAGCAAGCTTTAGCAAAATGCTAAGAGTAAAAGGCAATTTGTGCATACAAGGATATACTCACATCTACCCAATGCCTAAAATGTTTCTAACCCTAGCATCTCTACCCATGAAGTCCCAAACCTAAGCTACCCTTTTGTTCTCAAGGCTTTTTGCCTTCATGTCCCACACATCTTTCTTCATTTTTCTCACTTGGGGAATTTCTTCTTCATCCTTGAATCTTGTGGTTTTGTGCTTCTCTTGTTGTTTCCTTAGCTCTTCTTTACTTTCTTTTTCTTTGCCTTGCCTCATCTTTCATCATATGATCTCTTAGCCGATTTTTGGCCCTTTCCGTTTTCATTGAATTCCAAGAGGCTGTAACTATTGCTAAGAGCTGATCTTATTGACTTGCACCAACCACTTCACACTATTGCATTCCCTTTTCACCTTCACGTTCTCCTTAGGACTTACTTCCTTCTCATTCCACAATCCCATTAGTCACACACTTTCATTCATTCACACCCAAGACTTCCCTTTCCCACAAGCCTATCCTAGTATAACCCTTGATGTTGGGCAAGATCAACATGCAAGCCTATCCTTGTCGCCCTAAACTCAACACTTTTTGCCAAGCTTACTCGAAAAATTAGGCCTCACAACCGCACACTAAAGATTTTGGCTTGAAAGTAGGGTAGGTTGAAGGTATTGTTAACCGTTCCAAAGAGGGGAATCGCCTATTTGGGCTAGCAAAAGAGTGGTGAAAAGGATAAAAAAGCCCAAATATGTATGTGGTATCCATGAATTCACTAGGACATGTATGAACACGATAATTTCAATGTCAAAATTATGGTTTTCACTTAAGTAGGATTGGAGTCAAATCAAAACTTGCTTTAGCTAAGACCCTAGTAATGAAACGTGAGATTGAAATATGGTTCATCCTTGATTTCAAACACGAGATCAAAAGCATCAAACAACTAGCAACGAGGGCATTGAACCAAGCTCTTAAAATGATACTCTACAAAGAAAAATCATCATTGCTCCCTATGCACGTGCATTGCAACATATATGCTACTAGACTCGATCCTATTCATGAAATGCAACTACATGCTTTCTTTTTGTATTTTCAAAAATTTTCGATTTTTTTGTGTTTTTCTATGCCTTATATGAATGCATGAGACTCAATATGCAAAAATCAAAATAAGATCACAAAAACATGATTAGATACTGGTCCCTCCCCCAAACTTAAATCACACCGTCCCGGTGTGAAATAAATTCAAGGGAGAGCCAAAAACAACTATCCAATGCAAGACTCAAAAAAAATTAAAAACTATTTACAAGGTGTTTTAGAGCGTACCTAGAAACTTTGAGATGGGGATGAAAACCCCACGGAATAGGGCGGGTTGCTCGAGCAAGGGGATGGAGATCTAATCGCTTTCCTCTTTGCCATATTCTCTTCTCGAGCCCACAAACGGTGTGCTTCTTTATGGAGCACGATCTCTCCTCCATGTAGCGCAAGGCTTTGGTCCAATGCCATGGAGGTTTCACCAACTTCCATTCGATCCATTGCACTTGTCTCTCCTTGGTAGCGGGATGAGCTAGCCTTTGCCCCCTTTGCTTTGAGCTCCTTGACCGTCTTCTTCAAACTCTTGACCGTCCTCACCAATTTGTTCATAGTTCTATCTTGCCACTTGCACCACCGTTGAAGGAGTCTTGTTTGGTGGTGTGCATGTCGAGTGGCAATGTCTGGCATCTTCCCATCATAAGGATCGAACCTATATCTCTCGCTTCCGTACTTGGGGTCGGTGGAAAACGGTTTCTCATCCTCTTCATCTTGACCCTTAGATGCTTCGGCCTCGTTCCTCGGTACTTGCTTCCCTTTCTTCCTTGGAAACCGTATCCTCTCAAGTGGTGGATCCGTGGCGGGGTTATAAAAGTGGTCATTGGTTGGATAGAAGCGGACTTCCTTCGTCCCTTGAATCGAAGTGAGAGGGGTATTTGGCAACATGAGCTTCACGGTGTTAGTGTTGGTGATTTTGAGGTTGTAGGCGTATGTATTGCCTAACTTGCCCTCAAAAAATGTCGTCCGAGAGAGGTAAGCTTCATCCATGAGCGCAACTTTCGTGTTTTCTTTTACCAATTCAATCCCCTTGGCCTTAAGGATCGAGGTAACTAAACCACCAATGTGCAATCACGGCTTCTTCATCCTTGTAGTGTACGCCCAACCCTTGTACCCAAGCAAATGGTTCACGAGGATAGCGGCTAGACACGGTTTTGCGGTGTCTCCAATGAACAACCTTCCTTCTTGGGGTGTGTTGAGGAACGGCTTCACCCCTAGGGCTAGTACTTCCATTTCGTCGTCCGCCATGGTCCCAAACTCCTTCTTGGAAACGAACGTGTGAGCAAGAGCCTTGTGGACGTAGCGTATGGCGGGATGACGAATGCAAGAACCCTTGCTGGAGCCGGGTTCGTACTCGCCGGTGGCAATGATGCTCCACAAGTAAGGAAGATCTCTTGGTGCATACCTAAACCGGAGTCCTCTCTTGGTTCCTTCTTCCTTGAAACCGAACACTTGACTTAGCTCATGGAAGGTCATTGTGTAAGCTTCTTTCCCGATCTTGAATTCAAAGTATCCATGACCATCCTCAACGTTGGCACTCTTGTCATCTTTTTCATAGAACACCGCTTCCAAAGATGCCAAGAATTGACAAGTCTTCTCCTTGTCATAGGTGTGAGCTACATCAAACGCCTTGCCAAATCCCATGTTATTGAAGATTGCCTTCACATCTTCATAAATTCCCATCTTCTCTAGAATGGCTTTGTCCAGGAATTTTGTCTCCACAAACTCCACCGCCTTGAGCTTTTTGAGGTGCTCGTTGTAAGTGGGCTCCCTTGGTTTGGGTTTGGGGACTCTCTTCTTTTTCACTTCCACAACGTTCCCCTCTTCTTCATTGTCTCTCGCCGCTCCGTTCTTTTTTTCTTGACCCTTAGAAGAAGCCGCTATAGCCAATTGCTTCTTCTTTTGTCCATCTTGAGATTCACTTTGAGTTGCTTTGCCCGTGACCTTCATGACACCTACATTTTCTCAAAAAGAATCGTAAGTATCAAGAGACAAGGATCTAATTTTTCTCAAAATCAAGCAAGGGCACTCAAGAGACAAGACAATCCTCAATGGAATAGAAGATGCCCAATAACCAATCAAAGGAATCATAGAAATTGATTTCCAAGCATGAACATTCCAAAACTCAACCAAATTTTTGAAATTGCAACTCAAAATCCTCCAATTAAAATTCAAAAAATTCTAATTAAGGAGGCAAAATCATCTAGTTAAGTTGGAGGATTTCAAAAATTCAAATAAATGCTCAAAGAGGCAAAAATTCGCAAGACATGACCTCTTGGACCTTTTAGAGACCTATGAACACTCAACAAAACATCAAAAAGAACTACAAAAGAAATGAAAATGCTAAATTGAAAAGTATATACAAAGATAAGCTTGGGGTGTCTCCCAAGAGTACTTTGTTTAACGTCACTAAGTTCGTCGTTTGTTACCCTTTTAGGCGGAAGGAGGGTTAGAAAGAGGAATCGTGACCCCTTCCTCAATGAAATTACCCGCCATGTAGGGTTTGAGACGTTGTCCATTGACCGTGAATTCTTCACCCGTCTTGTTCAACAACACAACCGCGCCGTACGGTCTCACTTCTTTGATCTTAAAAGGTCCGGAACATCTTGACTTGAGCTTCCCGGGAAATAGCTTCAACCGGGAGTTATACTATAACGCTTTGTCCCCAACCTTAAGATCTTTGGGTGATATTTTCTTGTCATGGAACAACTTTGTCCTCTCTTTGTAGAGACGTGAACTTTCATAAGCATCTAGGCGGACTTCATCAAGCTCGTTCAACTGGAGGAGACGCCTTTCCGAGGCCGATTTGATGTCAAAGTTAAGAAGTTTAACCACCCACAAAGCTTTGTATTCCAACTCAATTTTCCAGAAAGAAGATTGAAAGGCATTGTCCCAATCGGAGTCTTGTAAGCGGTTCGGTATGCCCACAACGCATTATCTAGCTTCACGGACCAATCCTTCCTTGATGTGCCAACGGTCTTCTCTAGGAAGGCTTTGATTTGCCGGTTAGAAACTTCCACTTGGCCGCTAGTTTGAGGATGGTAAGGTGTGGCCACCTTGTGCTTAACCCCGTGCTTTTTGAGTAAGATCTCGAAAACCTTGTTGATGGAGTGGCTTCCTCCATCGCTTATCACAACTCGTGGCACCCCAAAACGTGGAAAGATGATAGACTTGAAGAGTTAAAAGACTTGGCGTCATTGGTAGGACTTGCTATTGCTTAACCCATTTAGACACGTAGTTTACCGCCACTAAGATGTATTGGTTGCCATATGAAGAGGGGAACGGTCCCATGAAGTCAATACACCAAACATCAAAGATCTCAACTTCGAGAATAGGATTTTGAGGCATCTCATTCCGTCTACTAATGTTCCCTTTCCTTTGACAAGCATCACACCTAGACACAAGTTCTTGAGGATCCTTAAACATAGAAGGCCACCAAAAACCCACTTGTAGAACCTTAGCAACCGTCTTGAACGAAGCAAAGTGACCCCCATACGCCGAACCGTGACAATGCATCAAGATACCATCAACTTCTTCCTCGGGAATGCATCTCCTATAGAGCTTATCCTTGCAAAGGGTATACAACTAGGGCTCAATCCAATAAAAACGAGTGACGTCTCTAAGGAACTTCTTCCTTTGGTACCCATCCAACCTTGGCGGTTCTTTCCCGCAAGCTAAGTAGTTGACATAGTCCGCATACCAAGGTAGCTTCTCATCTTCCAAACCTTTAGCCTCCTCAAGAACTCTAACCGCCTTAAGACCTTTCCTCAAAACGCCAACCAACATAAGATGCTCTTCGGGAAGAGAGTCATCTATACGGATAAGATCATCAATGCGCAACCTTGATAAGTGGTCCGCCACTCCATTCTCAATACCCTTCTTATCAACAATCTCCATGTCAAACTCTTGGAGGAGCAAGATCCACCTTAGAAGTCTTGGTTTGGTGTCCTTCTTGGCGTAGATGTGTCTTAACGCGGCATGATCCATGTAGACAATGATCTTGGAGCCAACCACATAGGACCTAAACTTCTCGATAGCAAACACAACCGTAAGTAGCTCTTACTCCGTCGTGTCGTACCTTCCTTGTGTATCATCAAGTGTCCTACTAGCGTAGTAGATCACGTGCATCTTCTTGTCTTTATTTTGCCCAAGAACCGCTCCAACCGCGTAGTCAGTTGCATCGCACATGATCTCAAAAAGCAAATCCCAATCCGGGGCTTGGACTATTGGCGCGCTCACAAGGGCCTTCTTGATCTCCAAAAACGCCTCATGGCACTCTTCATCGAACGTGAACTCCACTTCCTTGCAAAGGAGCCGTGTGAGAGGACGCGCGATCTTTGAGAAGTCCTTGATAAACCGACGGTAGAAACCCGCATGTCCCAAAAAACTTTGAACACTAGTGACCGAAGTTAGAGGCTCTAGACTCCACATCACTTCAATCTTCGCTTTATTAACCTCAATGCCCCTTTCCGAGATCTTGTGTCCCAACACTATGCCTTCCCGCACCATAAAGTGGCATTTCTCCCAATTAAGCACGAGGTTCATATCTTCACATCTTGTGAGAACCCTACAAAGATTGGACAAACAACAAGAAAACGAGGAGCCATAGACCGAGAAGTCGTCCATGAAGACCTCGACCATCTCCTCAATTAGATCTGAGAAGATCGACATCATGCACCCTTGAAATGTGGCGGGTGCGTTACATAGTCCAAACGGCATCCTTCGATAAGCAAATGTGCCATAAGGAAATGTAAATGTCGTCTTCTCTTGGTCATTCGGGTGAATGGGAATTTGAAAGAATCCCTAATAACCATCCAAAAAGCATTAGAACGGGTGGTTTGCTAATCGTTCCAACATTTGATCAATAAACGGTAAAGGAAAGTGATCTTTTCTAGATGCGGAGTTTAACTTCCTATAGTCTATTCACATCCTATGACCCATTATCATTCTAGTTGGGATTAATTCGTTCTTTTCATTTTTAACCACGATTATCCCACCCTTTTTGGGAACCACGTGCACCGGGGAAACCCATGTGCTATCCGAGATCGGATATATGATTCCCGCGTCTAGAAGTTTGAGGATCTCCATTTTAACAACCTCTTTCAAATTAGGGTTTAACCGTCTTTGATGTTCTATGGAGGTCCTCGTTTCATCTTCTAGATGTATGCGGTGAGTGCAAAGTGTAGGAGATATGCCTTTGATATCATCGAGTGAATATCCAATGGCTCTCCTAAACCTACGCAGCTCATGCAATAGAGCGGATAACTCATCACCACTAAGGCTATCATTCACAATGACCGGATAGGACTCATTAGGACCTAAGAAAGCGTACCTTAGGTGCCTTGAGCTTGCTCCAATCATCCTCATCCAAGCTAGTCTTACCATTGCTAGCTCCTTCCACGTCCATCTTTTGCTCCACTTCCAAAGAAAAGCTCTCTTGTACCAAACCTAATGTAGAACCGTCTTCACACTTCATCCTTTGAAGACCCAAATCAATGAACGAAGCTTCCTTAACCATTGTCTTGTGTGAGTCCAAAATCAACTTGTAGCCTTCACTTGCCTCACTCAAATACCCATGTTCACATTGATCCTTAGTTAAAGAAACTTGCAAACCATCCTGAAGATTCAACTCTTCAAGGAGTTCATCCGCCAATTCATCCATGATCTCGATGTAGAAGCATTGACCGTGTATAGTGGGGTTCTTCATGACATCATTGATGTTGAATTCAAGCACCTCATCTTTACCCAAATGCAAGTCAATCTTGCAATTCCTCACATCGATGATTGCTCCCGCGGTTGCCAAGAAGGGTCTCCCAAAGATCAAAGGGTCTTTCTGTTCTTCTTCGTCCATTTCCAAGACAACAAAATCTGTTGGAACAATGAAATCTCCAACCATGATTGGTAAATCCTCAAGTAGCCCAATAGGTACTCTCACGCTTCTATCCGCAAGGATCAAGGAGATTCTACAAGCCTTGTACTTCGTGAATCCCAATCTCTTAGCAACGGATAACGGCATTAGGCTCACACTAGCACCCAAATCACAAAGACAATTGTTGAACGCAAGAGGTCCCAAAGCACATGGGAGAGGGAAACTACCCGGATCTCCAAGTTTCTTTGGTACCACCTTCTTTTGGATGATGGCACTACACTCATGAGTCAATACCACCATGGATTCCATCTCTATAGCTCATTTTTTTCACGGCATCTTTGAGGAATTTGGCATATTGAGGCACAAGCAAGAATGCATTCACTAAAGGCATGATGAGCTCAACCTTCGCCATTTGTCTATCAAACACCGCCTTGTACTTTTCCAACAATTGCTTCTTGAAGCGTCCGGGAAATGGAAGTTTTGGCACATAAGGTGGTGGTGGGACAAACAAAGTCTCTCTCTTCTTGGGCTTCTCTTGAGCAATAACCTTGGTCTTGATCTCTTCAACTCGTGTACCCTTGTCTTCGGCTTCCAAGACCGTGTCTTCAACTAATACCTCGTCATCTTGAGCTTCAAGTTCTACCCCCCCCCCCCCACTTTGGTTCGCAATGTCCTCATTTTGATTAGAAGGGTGGTCTCTAGTTGGTAAGATCGTACCACTCCTTAGTGTAATGGCATTCACATACTCCTTCGGGTTGGTCTCGGGGTTTCTCAGTAGTTGACCTTGTGACCGTGAAGAAGAAGCGGCTCCTTTGCCTTCAAGTTGCTTAACCTTGGAGCTCAATGTCTCAAGCTTGGAGTTAAGATCGTTGTAAGAACAATCTACCCTTGTATTGATCTCCGCTTGTCCCTTGAGAAGTTGTTGAAACATGGTGTTCATGTCAAGCTTTTTCGGTTTAGACAAAGTTGCTTGACCTTGAGGCGCAAAGCCTTGTTGACAACCGGGTGGGGCAATGAAAGGTGCTTTGGCTTGAAACCCGCCTTGGTTCCCTTGAAAATTATTCTTGGGAACATAGCCTTGGTTGTTGGAAGCTTGACTTTGTTGGTGAGAAGTGAAGTTCCTTTGTTGACCACCTTGGTTGCCTTGGTGTTGTTGAGGATACATTTGATCTTGTGGATTCTCCACATTTGGGTTCCGGTAAGAGAAGTTAGGGTGGTTTCGGTAGTTGTTGTTGAATCCATCCCGTTGGTAGCCTTGGTTACCCACATAATGTATCTTCTCTTGTGTGCTCAAGTCCACAACTTCATCTTGATAACCTTGGTTGTCCTCATAGTCCCCAACAAAGTGAACTTTCTTTTGAGAAAAGCTTAGAAGCTTGTCTATCTTGTCATTGAGGCTCTTTATTTCCTTGGTCCTCTTTTGCTCTTCTAAATCACTAGTCATTCTGGTTGCTCTATCGTAATCATCTCCATTAGTCCCGTCGCTTTGAGCTAGATTCTCAACTAGTTCCATGGCTTCATCAACATCTTTGGCCAAGAAGTTCCCATTGGAGGCCGTGTCTAAAAGCATCCTTATCTTGGGCAAAGCACCACGGTAGAGGGTGCTTAGGAGAGATGCATTGGAGAAACCGTGATGAGGACATTGAGAAGTGTAGCTTCGAAACCTTTCCCATGCTTCGCTGAAGGATTCGTTTGATCGTTGGGTGAAGCTAGAGATTTCGTTCCTCAACTTGGCTGGGCCGGTGAGAAAAACTTAGCAAGGAAAGCTCGCTTGCAATCATCCCAAGACATGATGGAGCCTTGAGGTAGGTTCTTCTCCCATTGATGTGTCTATCTCCAAGGGAGAATGGGAAGAGTCTTAGCTTGAAACCATCTTCCGAGACACCGTTCATCTTGGTTATCCCGCATATCCTATCGAATTGATCAATATGATCCAACGGGTCCTCCATATATAGGCCGTGGAATCTGTTGCCTTGAACCATATTGATCAACCCCGCCTTCACTTCGAAGTTATTGTTCTCCACCGGAGGGGCTTGGATCCCTTGACGGTTTTGATGAGCGTTGGCAGCATCACCTGCGCCAACCACGTTTTGAGCTCGTGGGGGATGGTTAGGGGCTCTCACTTGCCGGGCGGGTGGTGGTGAGACGTGTGGAGCTTGTCCACCTTGGGCGGGGTGGTTTCCATTACCAAAATTGCCTTGTTGATTGGAAAATTGCCCGTTGTTGTTACCAACCGGCACGTCGTCTAAGTTCTCCATACCCAAACGTTCGACATGAAGTTGTCTTTCCCTTTGTCTCCTTGCTCTAGTCTCGTTCCAATAAGTGAATGTCGTCCCGTGTTTGAACTAGGTTGTCCTCGCCTCTAGAACGGGTATGCATGCACCTATAAGATAGAGATGGCAACAAGAAGTGAAAGAGATTAGTAACAAAAGTAGAAAGAAAGCTTAATCTCAAGAAGATCTAAAATCGTAATGTTGAAAGCTAAACCCAATTGGTAACGGCGCCAAATTGATAGTAGGATTTTTACTATTCAATTACTCAAACCCTACTCATATCATTGTAGTAATTTGAGGATCAATCCAAATGGGTTCTGATTCAATCATTAGGAATACATAAAACTACTTAATTCAAGCAAGACAAGTTGGTTTTTGTGCTTAATCTAATAAGCTAATCAAATTTAAAACAAGTAATCAGAACTAGCAATATTAAGCGAGGCTAAATGCAAAGTTAGAAGGAAAATTCAAGGATAAGGCAATTGAAATAAGGTGATCCATGGCTAATTAATGATGTCCAAAGCTCAAGCAATACTAATCCCTAAGCAAAGATCACTAATTATGACTAATCCTCTCTCAAGACTCTAATCACCTTTGCTAATTACTAATCCAAGATCAAATTCTCATTTGTGGATGATTAATTAGCAAGCATTAAGTTTAACAATCAAGATCAACCAATAATCACTCTAGACAACTACTCTCATAGGCTATAAATGAATATCTCTTTATTAGTTCATCAAGGCATTTCATCAAACACCTTATGGGTCTGAAATTCCCTTTGATCTAAATCCACTTTCTCAAGCTAGATATAGCATTAAGAGTACTAATCAAGAAGAGAAATCTAATAATCTAATCCTAGACATCATTAATCATCCATGGAATCACCCTAAATCTACCAAACCCTCAAATCCTAAAAGACTACTCACTAATCATGGAGAATCCCACAAATCCTATGAAGAACATGTTTAATCCCATGATTAGATGATGATTTGATTAAGAAAGAAGAGATAGAAGATAGAAATCAAAGGATCCAAACTTAAATTGCATAAATCAAGAAGGTATCTCCTACAAATTACTTGGAACACACTTAAAGAGGTTTTTAGCTTAGTGAAAAACTTAGATAATAGAAATTAGGTTTTTGATATTTATATTAATGTTGGGCGGACCGAGTCAACCCGGAACAAACCAGGTTTTGACCCGGTCGGATCTTCATTCGCGAGCTCTACACCGGGCCTGGCTAGGCCGGTGTAGGTGGCCGGTGTTGTTAGCCTTTCCCCGTGTGTCTTCATACCGGGGTGATGCTGGGCGGTGTAGGAGGCCGGTAATCCCTCTGTCCAGATTGGAGTCAAGGGCCGGACGTTCGTGTCGGGTACAAGCAGGCCGGTATGGTATGTCTTGAAGCTTCAGCACTGGATGGTTGGCGAGGGGCATGATTGGCCAGTGTTGCTGAGTTGAGGATGAGAGCCTTCCATGCCGGGCCAAGTTAGGCCGGTATCAAGGGTCGGTAATGTTTCTGCTCGAGGAGATGTAAAGCGCCGGGCTGCGGTACCGGGTGGCGATGGGCCGGTATGGGGCGTCGAGGAAACTCTAATGCCGGGCCATCTTCGAGGGGTGTGGCAGGCCGGTAAAGCTTCTGCCCGGGGTGATGCTGAGGACCGGGCAGTGACACCGGGTGGTGATAGGCCGGTGCAAGGCATTCCAAAGCTGGGCGCCGGACGGATGTAGGCCGGTATCAAGGGCCGGTGTGACCACTCCGAGGTCCCCTTTGCTCCTAGTCATCTCCTCTCGATACAAGCTCCAATACAAGCTCTTCCAAGGTCTACAAAAGTCTCCAAACACCTAGAAACAAGCTCTAAAACATGCAAAACTCCCTAGGACCTAAGCAATATCTTAAACTCTAATAAAGACCGATATGCTAGACGAAACTATGATTATGCATGCAAGTGGCTAGAAAAAGCTAACTAAAATGGGTGCTAGAACATGTGAATTATGAGAATATCAAGTAACTATGTTTCAAAGGCTGAACTGAAGAAAAACAAAAACAAAAATTAAAAAGAAAAAGTTTGTTCTATAGTCGATTTACTAACCTCTAAGGTGTGATAAAACAAGTAGCAGTTGCCTCCCCGGCAACGGCGCCAAAAACTTGATGCGCTCGGATTCGTCTCTGAAACTTCAGGTTTTAAATTTATAAACCTAAAAGTTCTGCAAGTGCATAGACGTGCGTTGTAGTACTTTAGGTATCGATCCACATGGAGGAAACGCTTTTCTGTGAGACCTTAGACAGAGAATAGCAAGGAAGTCTAGAACGAGAATAAGTTTTTATAGGGTTTTTGGTGACAACATTGTAAAGAACGAAAAAAACGGAAAATTACTTGTAATCCTAGACTAAGAAAATCGATGGCTAAACTAAGGGGAAAATCAGTTTGTAAACTATTCTAAAACGGTGTTGGGTCGACAGGGATATCTTAGGGGATGCTCGATTCAATCACAACCCTAAGCTATTAGTAACTGTTTCAAGATTTTAACTCCACGAACTGAACAAAATAAACGGCGTAGCCTACTTTCGTACATCCTACGCACGAACAATCTATACACTCGACTAGTAGCTTTCGTCTCTGGCCGCGAGGAAAATCGTTTTGTTCGCACTGGTTCATTAGTTCACGGCACTCTGTAAGTATACTTTCGTATCTTACGATGCGCCACGCTCTTATAGATGGACTTTTCAAGTGGTTAGATTCAACACTTTTGGTGGTTTTTATTACACCTAGGAATCAGCCTCTAGTTCATGACACCAGATTCATGCATTAACAACGATCTACAAGAAAGAGCTCTAGAAATCGGCTAGGGTTTTACCATCTGCAATCCTTATCGAACATAGAATTCCCCTTTGATAATCTGTTTAAACCCAACAATAAAACTACTCACACATAATCAAAAAAGACATAATTAAATTAAACATGAGACTGATGAAAGAGGGTTCTCGATTTTAAGAACGATGTCCGGAGAAAACCTCTTCACAAATCTCTAAGAGTATCGAACAAAAAGTGCAAAAAGTAAGAACAAAACTAATCTAGAATGGTGTAAAAATGTACACGCGAAATTTTGTCTTTAGAACACATATTTATAGGTCTTGAGCTCTTCTTTCGTCGGTATTTAGGGTTTTAAGTTGACGGGAATTGATCGGGCCTTGCAATTGGGGTTCCGGGACGAAACTGCCTCTTGGCCGCGGGTGGAGGGCTTCTTCCCGAGGTGAACTGGGACGTCTTGCTCTTGATGTAACTTTTTATTGAACCGTTGGATCGTCTTCAAATCACTTGGAATGGAAAGGTAGCTGGTCCTTCTTGAATATCTCCAAAATTGGTCTGTATCGGACGGTGAGAAGTACCTCTTTGGCAGTTGAAGTTCTCACGATTTGACTACGAGACGAAAATCTGATTTTTCTCCAATTTGCAATGTTTTTACCTAAGTAACCTTAAAAGAGTCTTAAAACTACAAATATGCGAATTTCGTGATAAAAACATAGAAAAGCAAATGAAACACTTATTAAAGTGTTCTAAAATAGATAGTAAAATGGGTAAAAATACGGTGTTCTCAACTCCCCATACTTAGACTTTGTTTGTCCTCAAACAAAACAAAACCAAAGCTCGGAAAGATCAAACAAAAATCATAAGGAATTAGAAATCTCGTAGACCTTTTGGAGGTGAGTTTAGCACTCCTCGGTTTAGCCCGGTTTGAACCGAGACCGACGCAATTGATTCCGGTTTATGATGGTTCGAACGGGATGAAGGGGGCCCATGATTACTCTACGGGCCGAGCTCGGTCTAAAGCCCAACTCGCTATCAAACACGCCGACCTCCGAGATTTTCGGAATCTTCCCATTTAGCCCGAATCAGAACATTATAAATAAGGAGGTCGTTCTCACATTCAGAACACATTCACAATCATCCACTACACCTGAGAAGATTCAAGAGCACGAACTTAACTTTTATCTTCTTAGTTCCTAAGTCATACTTTTACGATCTAGCAATCTTGTAGTTCCGCCGAGTTTAATCCATAAAACGAGATTTGATCCATCGAGTTTACTGTTTTACCTCTTGTTGGATTTTCAGAACCAACAATTGGCGCCGTCTCTGGGAACGATTTATTCTAAAAAACATTAAACTCTCGGATCTCGGTGACTAAGCTTGGCGATGGCGGAACTACCGATTAACGCGGTACTAAACAACGGCCAAAATAACGGGCTCGATAATGTTGACCCAAAAAATCGTGACCCGCCCAACGGACGCGACGATCCGCCACCACCAATTCCACCACGTACTACCACGGCTACCGCAACTCTGACTCCGGTCGACCCAGCCGCCCTCATACAAGCTATGGCAGCACAGCTCGCTGAACTCGTCTAGAAAAACGACGAGAGGTTTGACTCATTACTCGCCACTCAGACAGAATTCCGTGACCAGCTCACCGAGTTCAGACAGACACCTTTTCTACCCAGTGAGGAGACACTTTGTGATCTTCGCCGAAACCTGTTCTCCGAATCACAACGTCAAAACACCGCAACCCGACCTCCCACTCTTGGATCCACCGGTAACTACAAGACTCGCATTACCAGTCAGGCGTCTCTAGATCAGGAACTCGACAGCGTCAAAGACCAACTTCAAGACATGAGATCCAAATTTCATCAAGCCACTAGCTCGGCACCCGAGATCGACAGCGTGGTCCATGAAACTAAAAAAACCCCGTTCACATAACAAATTCTCTGTATTCTAGTTCGGCGCCTAGATAGGATCAAAATCGCACAGTAAGAAGGCAACTCGGACCCCCGACATTTTATGACCTCCTTCGGCATCAGGATGAATCACTTTACATTCCAAACCGAGGAAGAACAAGATGCCATGAAGTGTCAACTCTTTGTCGAAAACCTCGGCGGGACAGCGTTCGATTGGTTCTCACAACTCGAAGCAAACTCGATCAACAGCTATAACGAGCTAACAACAAAATTCCTTAAACGCTTCACCATGTTCATCAAGAAGAAGACAAAGAACGCCGAACTGTGGGCCCATTGAACATGGACCAAACGAGCCTCTGAGAGACTTCATGGACCGATTCAAATCGGTGCTAACCCATTTCACCATCGATGACGATGCCGCGATCGAAGCCCTCTCCAAAGCAACATGGTACCAATCGGCTTTCCACAAAGAAATTCACCGTAACTGATAAGTAGGATTTTTCAAAATCAATCCTTAAGCTTACTCGTATCATTGTAGTACTTAAGGTGTCAATCTAATTGGGGTTTAGTTCAATGCAACAAGAATGCAAGAAACTCTCTAATTCAAGCAAACAAGGTGGTTTTGGTTTTATCTAGCAATCTAATAATTCAAATTAAACAAAGCAAACAAGTAAACAAGCACTAAATAAGATTAACAATGATTAAAACGAGGATCTTGGGTAAGGTAATTGATTTTAGGGAACCTTAAGCTAAGCAAAGATGTCTATACAATCACACAAGCGCACTTCCTTAAGCCTATAACACTAATCAAGATTAATCTAATCTCTTAGCACTTCACTAATTATCCATTGAAGATCAAATTCTCATTTGTGAACAAGTAATTAGCAAGCATTAAACACAATATCCATTAGCCAAAATTCATCTTAGACAATCATTCTCATGAGCTAAGAGTGAAAATCTCTTATTTAGTTCATTGGAGAATTTCATCAAACACCTTGTGTGCATGAAATTCCCTATGATCTAGATTTAACTTTTTCAAGCCTAATCTAGCATTAAAAACACTAAATAAGAAAGGAAACAAGATGATTAAGATCTAGACATCAAAGATTAACAAAAGAAACCTCATAATCTACCAAACCCAAATGATCCAAAAGGGACTACTCAGTAATCATGGTGGAACCAACAAATCTCATAAGAAAAGTGTTAGATCCCATGATTAGATTATTAATGAGAAGAGAGATTAGAGAGATTGAGAATCTAAACTTTAGATTGCATAAAAACTCAAGATATCTCTTACAAAAATCCTAGAACCCTCCAAAAAGGTTTTGTTGCAAGAGAAAAAGAGATAAAAGAGAGGATAGATCCACAAAAATTAGGTTTAGAATATTTAAATGGTCTTGGGCGGACCGTGTCAACCTGGAACAAACCGGGTCTTGATCCGGTCGGGTCTGGGTCGTGAGCTTCCACACCGGACGGTGGTCGGTCGGTGTTGCTAGGCATTCTTATCCTTCAACCCTTTGACATTCATTCATGTTTTATGTGAATCATGCTTATGCAAAATCAAATGAACTTGTTTGGCTAAGGGATACGGTTTTTGAGATGAAGATGATCTCAATCACATGTGTGGGTGCTCCAATGCAAGGATCTCTCTAGGAATAAACAAACTTTAGCAAAATGCTAAAGGTAAAAGACAACCTATGCATACAAGGGTGAATTCTCATCAGCCCAATGCCTAAGATGTCTTTAACCCTAGCATCTCTAACCCATGAAGTCCCAAACCTAAGCTACCCTTTACACAAGGTATTTTGCCTTCATAACCCACACATTTTTTTCTTGTCTCTTCACTTCATATTTTCCTTACTTGGGGGGTTCTTCTTCTTCATTGAATTTGTGGTTTGGTGCTCCTCTTTCGTGTTGCTTTAGCTCTTCACTCTTTTTCTTCTTTCTTTGTCTTGCCTCATTTCTCATCACTTGATGTCTTAGCCAATTTTTGGCTTCTTTCCTTTTTCACTCTGCATTTCGAGGCTAAATCTAATACCAAGAGCTAAAATTATACCTTGTCACCAACCACTTCTCATTTTGCATCCCCCTTTGTCTTCTCCCCATCTTTTCCTTTTCGTTCCACCTCTATTTTCCACCAAATCCCCTTTGTTTGACATTTTTCACCCGTTCCCACAGTCATCCAAAGACTTCCCATCCTAACTAACTTACTCCTAGACTAACTCCCTGATGATGGAGCTAGATCTACATGAGAATCCATCCTTGTCGCCTTTAACCTAACACTTTTTGCCAAGTTTACTCGAAGAATAAGCCTCTCCATCACTCAAGAAAGTTATAGGCTAGAAAGGAGGTTTAGTTCAAGGTGTGTTGAACCATTCGCGTCGGATTTGTTTCCGAAACTGAGGTTTTAAATTTATAAAACCTAAAGAATCCGCAAGTGCAGAGACGAGCGTTGTAGTACTTTAGGTATCGATCCACAGGGAGAGAGAGCTTGTTCTGCGAGACCTTAGAAAAAGAAAAGCAAGGAATTCTAAGATGAGAATAAGTTTTTATAGGGTTTTCGTCACGAAAATGTAAAGAACGTAAAACAGAAAATTGCTTGTAATTTAGACTAAGAAAATCAATGGCTTGAAATGAGAAGGGAAAAACGGTTTGTAATCAATAATAAAACGGTGCTGGGTCGACATGATTATATAGGGGTATGCTCGATTCAATCATGGTCCCTAAGCTCTTAGTAACTGTTTCTAGCTTTCCACTCCACGAACTGAACAGAATAAACGGGGTAACCTACTTTCGTACATCCTACGCACCAACAATCTATACGCTCGACCAGTGCTTTCGTCTCTGGCCGCGCGGAAGATCATGATGGTCGCACTGGTTCTTCTTAATTCACGGCACTCTGTAAGTATACTTTTGAGATCTTACGACGCACACGCTCTTATGGATGAACGAGTTGGGTGTTTTTAGATCCAGCACTATTAGTGGTACTTAACACCTATGAATCACCTCTAGTTCATGACGCTAGTTTTAGCATTAACAACTTATCCATAAGAAAGAGCTCTAGAAATCGGCTAGGGTTTTATCTCGTGGAACCCTTATCGAACATAGAATTCTCCGTTGATAAATCCTTTAAACCCAACAATGAAACTACTCAAACATAGATGAACTGAAAATCATGAATGAATAAATTGCAGGAGATTGATGAAGGAGCCTCACGAATCACTACAAGAAAAGTGCTTATTAGTAGCACATTAAGGTAGCGCAGTTTCGATAACTGCTATTAAAAGTGTCAAGCTGGGATGACAATTCTATTGTAGCATTTAATCAACGCTAGGCAGAATTTTTACTAAGCGGGAAGCCAAAAATCCATTTTGGAGCCTAGTAACACATTGGAGCGCCAAACACTTAGACAAAATTTTAGGTTTCTCCGCCAAACACTTGAGACAAAATTTTAGGTCTCATTTTCACTTCTTCAGTCCACTAATGCCAGAAAAAGACATTGCAGGTGCGAATCTCTTCTCTGGCGTATTCATCCCCACCACGAAGGCCACGGCCACCACGAAGCCCACCGCCACCACAAAGTCCACATGTGGCCACAATCTTAACCTTCGTCGCCTCGATTTCCCTCTCAACTCGGTGTCTAGACATAGGTCAGTCTCCGTCTCCTCGATTATTCCTTCTGCCTGAGTTGGTGTCCTCTCCGTCCTTCTCATCCAGCAGCATGAACGAAGACGAAACCCAGAACAGGTAAATCGATTTTTGATTTCCGAAGTTATGAATCCTAAATTCAATTCGTGAGTCTCAGTCGGTTCTTCGACCCATCTCATGTTCTACAATGCAAGGTCTCTCTCGGGTTTCTATTCTTGCTCCCTTCCTCCTCCTGGGTTTTCGAGGGTTTAATCGATTTTTTTTTCTTCTACAGATTCTATGTAAATTTCACGTTGCGTGAATGTTTTTTTTCGGGATTAATCGCATACCAGCTTAGATTTTGGTTTCGGAACAGTTGATCTTCCGTGTGTTTTGTCCTTGTGTTTGGTTGGGATCGTTTTAAGCCTTTACGCTTTATCTTCGTGTTTTAGATAGTCGTGAGGGTTATTGAAGAGTACTTTTGTTTTTTTTTGAAGAGAATTGAAGAGTACATTCGTTTTTTTTTTGAAGAGAATTGAAGAGTAATTTTGATTCATATCATATAGTTTAGGTTTTACAGTACCTGTTTATTTGGACTTGCATTGTATTAATTGAAGAATTGGAATTTGGTTAAAATGTGATTGATTTGTATTATAGACCAAAATATAAGATCTGACTATATGATCCGTTTGCTTGATCTTGCTTTAACTTTGGTGTTTTATTGTCTGTTTCAGTGTCGTGCTAACTTTGGTGTTTGTCTGATTTTGTTTTGGTAACTGCAGATTGAAGAACTTGCTAAGATGATTCAAAAGGTTTGTTTCTATCGATTCTTTCATATTCTTATTGGTGCTTTTTGCATATATATATTGTTTTTGTTTCATGTTGTTATTTCAGTATGTTCATTGAGCTGGTTTCTGTATGCAGAGTAAGCATCTAGTGGTCTTTATAGGTGCAGGCATCTCAACTTCTTGTGGTATACCTGATTTCTGAGGCCCCAAAGGAATTTGGACGTTACAAGTCATTTTTGTTTTCTTTGACTATATGGCTCGAGTGGTTTGATTTTGAGTTTTGTCATTGATTGGCTTGTTTGTTGGCTTGTTAACACCATTTCTTTTGATCGCTATGGTAATCACAAAATAGAAAATGTTCGGTGCTTGTTTATCTTCTTAAGTTCTTTGTTGTTTGCCCTATCTCGTGTGGTAGTAGGGGTTATGTAGATATAGAGGAACCAGTTTCTTATTGTTGTTATTTATTTTCGGCTTTGGCACAATTTTATGCTTTCACAAATATTTCTGCTTTATAGATTTTCTACTTGTCCCTTCATTTTTTTTTAATATCTATTATGCGTCTAATGCCATTTCGGTAGCAGACTGATCCTGGCAAGATTCACGATGCATCCTTTCTCAACGCCATCGTAAAGGTAACACTTTCTTCATTTGTTGCTGCTTATCCTATCTTGTCATTTGCCGGTTGAACTTGAATACAAGGCGATGTGGGACATGAAGCTTCTCAACTTTGATTTCAAGACGGCTCAAAAAAGGCGGTTGATCCAATTGCAAGAACTTGATGAGATTAGACTTGAAGCTTATGAGAGTTCCAAGATCTACAAGGAGAGGAACCAAATTTTCAAAGAAGGGAATCAAGTGTTGCTCTACAACTCAAGGCTCAAGTTGTTTCCCGGAAAGCTAGGGTCTAGATGGTCCGGTCCGTTTGTGATCAAAGAAGTGAGGCCATATGGGGCCATTGTACTTGTGAACAAGAATGGTGAAGAATTTGTCGCCAATGGACAAAGGCTCAAGCCATACCTTGCTTATGAAGCCATTGAGGAAGGGATCTCACTCCCTCTCGATGATGCCCCTTAAGCCTAAATGGGGTAACAAACGTCGAACTTAGTGACGTTAAACAAAGTGCATTTGGGAGACATTCCCATGTTTATTCTTGTATATACTTCTCTTTTTCAATCTTTTCTAATTCTTTCTAATGTTTTGTTAAGTGTTGATAGGGTTCTTGACGGTCGAAGAGGTTAGATCGAGTTAAAGGATGTGTGTGGCGCGAAGAGATGGCGTACGCCGGCCAAACTTAGCCTGGTGTGATGGCCCGGTATGGAAGAGTGCAAAAATCAGGGGAAAAGCCGGCCATTGACACCGGCTGACTTTGGGCCGGTGTAGACTCACCTCCCTTGTACCTCGAACAAAGTTGGTCTGGTGTAGGCAGTACTGGGCTTGCACACCGGATGGAAGTGAAACGGTACTAGAGGTTGGCCAAACCAGGAGAAAAACCGGCCCTTGTACACATACTGAAGTTGGCCCGGTGTGACAGCACCGCCCCCCCCCCCCCCCCCCCCCCCC